>VZTR01023019.1:26616-57826 GCA_013400775.1 Chaetops frenatus | reverse complement strand
GGTGGGGGGGGGGGGGGCCTTGTCTTTACAGGTCTGTGAGTCAAGTGTGTGTGGAAAAGGCACTCATTTTCAGAAGTAACACCCCTTATTCTACAGACATCGTTTCTGATCCTGGTGGACGTGATCCGCTGTTCTGTGTGCAGCTGGATGACTGTAAGCAATCTTTCTTTTCAAACATTTTGTTCATAATTGCTCTGCTTAGGGAATATTTTTTTGAACTGCAGGTTATAATTGTTCCTAATTATTTTAGCTGTTACAGTTTCAGAGGACCATAGTGAATAAGGGTGTGATCACCAAACAAGGAAGAAGTGAATAAGGGTGTGATCACCAAACAAGGAAGATCATTGCTCTATTATTAAGGGTAGGGGCTTTGGTTGAGCACAAAGAAGTCTTTATGTATCTGAGATACCTTGCATAGTTGGCTACAGATAGAGCAGCAAATAAGGGACGATGTTTGAAGTATCACACTACTCTAATTTTCAGAATGTGTTTTCTTACTGTGTCTTGGATTCTTTATTATATATGCTTGTTTTCATCCTTTCTTCTCTGCTGGTGATGATTTTTTTCACTGGTAGATATATATCCGATAGGATATGCCATTAACATTCTTTTCTCTTTCTGCTTTTCACATTGTACTTCATTTGAGTGATTCAATGTCCAGTTTCTGGCATTCAGTGCAGTTGCTGTGGTCTCACATTTGAACACTTACCATTTTCTCTTTTGAGTTATTTGTCTGGGAGTTGTGACCCACAGTTCCATCTGCTTCTGACCTAAATCTTTGAGTATTTTAGGTTGGGAGGGGCTGAGGAGATTAACAGGTAAAATAGCTTCATAATAAATAGTATGGTAGGTAGTAGCGCTAGAACTTTACCCATTCCGATTTTCAGTAGATCTCACAGTACAGATGAATTTAGATGAGGGTTTAACCGCAGCTTAAAGTGCTGTCAAGCTCCTGGGCTTTTCAGCCTGTAACTTGGAATCTAAATTTTACCCTTTTCCCACACCACTCATAATATCCTAAAAATAGGATTAAAAGGATTCTGAATTTTTAACGTTATGCACAGAAAGGATCATCTGTGTCCAGATTGGCGACACCAGATTTTTTTAGTCATTTAATATTTGGGCCCTGTATCTATCACATGATTAGGTCCACTGAAGAGACCTAAACATTTGACTGTATCTATATGTTAGTTGTAGCACAGCTGGGAACAGAATTTACTGTTCACGTGGCCTTTTCCTTTTCTGTGCTTGTTGTTGGAAGAACATATGGGGAAGACTTTATTTGGGATCACCTGAAGGATCATAACGTTTTTTGGTAGAAACAGCCTTCTCCCTAGTGGCATTTCCCATAGAAATATAGGAACACATGTATTTTATCCAACTGATTGTGGCAGCAGCTTTTCCAGCATGATGTGATGAGCTACCAGTGCCAGAGAGATAATCGAGTCCTAATGAATTAAAGTGGCCAGTGAAAGTGATGCACAGGTTGACTTCACCTCGTTGAAACCACTGCTGGCAGATTAAATTTTATTTTGCCTTTTTCTATAAGATTAAATAGCCTTTAGTACCTAAACTTAAACAGTTTGAATATCTTAAGTTTTGCTGCAGAAGGTATTTCCTTCCAGTTTTCAGGTATATTTTGCATTATTTAATGTTGTTAACCTGTGGTAGCGAGTATTCAGCTTTGATAATGGAAGAATATGTAATGAACTGGATGCCAAATCAATTAAATGGCTGTGAGTAGCACAATTGCAAATATTTTCTTTTTCAGTCTAATGATGATACCCTGAAGTGATTATTGAGTGAGCTGCTCTGTGCACCTATTTTTGTGAACCTTGTAGGAGCTTAATGTTCCTTTGAATTTAATCTCCTTGAAAGGTTTATTTGACTGCTTAATTAATGCTGTATTTGGATATTAGAAAGCTTTTGTTTCTGCTAGCTATGCTGTACCTTTGAGCATCTGCTCTGCCCTTGAACAGCAGAATTATGTTGAGAGCTTAAGGTTCTTTTTTTACCGTTCTTTTTTCCCCCCCAAATCTACTGGATTATGTAAATTCTTTTTGGTACTACTGTAATTGAGAATACTGCTGCTTGTTCCTGTTGTCAGTAGGATATGTAATCCTTGAATCTTCTAAAATGCTTTATTTGAATGCATTGAAAAGTTATTCATATTAGGATGAGTCTATGTAGCATGCCTTTAATAATTTGCCATTTTATAATAGTGCTTTAGCAGTAATAAATTAATACATAATAGCATCATTACCATAGCATTGAATACCACCAGGTCAGGAAGGTATCACTGTAGGATACCAATAGAAAGTCTGATTTTTTAGGATGCCTATTGTCTATTCATACTTATCTTGAGTTTTACCAACCTGAATTATTTTGAATCCATTTAATGTTGCTTTTAGTGAACTCACAAATGGGTGCTGCTTTGTAATTAAAATGTCATGTGTGTCTAATTTGGGCGTCTCATGGAAATTACAGCACATATTAAGATAGCTGTTAAGGAGACTCACGCTTTTTGGAAAGTCACTTTGTGTATTAACATCTATTTCCCATGAACCATACAAATTAATACTCATGATATCATCCTGTTTGTAGATCATATTGGAAGTTTTGCTATGGATTAATTAGTATAAGGCACCAGCTAGCTTACAGTTTCTGAAGTTAATCCTTTTAAAAATATTGACACAGTGTTTACTCTTATCCTTTCTAGTAACTTAATACTGATGGATTTCTTTTTTTTCTCTTTTCAAACTAGCAAAGCTGGACTATTTTCAACAGCCACAGGATATCAAAGAATCTGATTTTGTGGAGTTCTTAGAGAAGCATGGCAGGCAGTCTTTCTTAGCACCATCACAAATTCAGCCATCGTTCGCTGCTTTTTACCGTGTGAGTTGAAAAAAAGTAGCAATCAATTTGCACATACACTTTTACTAAAGCTGTCTGTAATGATGTCTAATGAGAACAGATTGAAAGATTCTTATTTTTTACCTAGAAGCCATATTATCGTAGGATCATAGCGTATCCTGAGTTGGATGGGACCCACAAGGATAATTGAGTCCAGCTGCTGGCCCTGCACAGGATGTCCCAGCAATCCCACTCTGTGCCTGAGAGAGTTGTCCAAATACTCCTTTGGCTCTGTCAGTCTTGGGACTGTGACCATTCCCTGAAGACCCTGTTCAGTGCCCAACCACCCTCTGGGGGAAGAACCTTTTCCTGATACCCAGCCTAATCCTCCCCTGACACACTTGCAGTAATTTCCTTGGGTCTTGTCCCTTGTCAAAGAGAGCAGAGATCAGTGTCTGCCCCTTGGGAGAAAGCTGCAGAGTGCAATGAGATCTCCCCTTAGTCTCTTCCAGGCTGAACAAGCCAAGTGACTTAAGCCATTCCTTGTATGGCTTCCCCTGGAGACCCTTCGCCGTCTTTGTAACCTCCTNACCTTTTCCTGATACCCAGCCTAATCCTCCCCTGACACACTTGCAGTAATTTCCTTGGGTCTTGTCCCTTGTCAAAGAGAGCAGAGATCAGTGTCTGCCCCTTGGGAGAAAGCTGCAGAGTGCAATGAGATCTCCCCTTAGTCTCTTCCAGGCTGAACAAGCCAAGTGACTTAAGCCATTCCTTGTATGGCTTCCCCTGGAGACCCTTCGCCGTCTTTGTAACCTCCTTTTGGATGTTCTCCAATAGCTTTATGGCTTATGTTGTAGCACCCAGAAGTGCCCTCAGGGTGAGGCCACACCAGCACGCAGAGCAGAGTGGAGCAATCAACAGCTGGTGGTGCTGAGCCAGATGCATCCCAGGACATAGATGGCCCTCCTTGTTACCAGAGCACACTGTTCATTCCTTAGTGTATAAAAAGTTTCTGGTCAGCTTCCTTGTATTTAAGAGGTTGAACAACCTTTTAGACAAAGCTGGGTGTATGCAGAGAAGTATAGACTGGTCTCTTGCCCTTGGTCTTAGTATTCTGCAGTAACTTCATGATTTCTCTAAATTGTCTTTTCAGGCTGGTGATCCAATCCTAATCTACTATGATGCGTCTTCTGTATTGAGCATGCTTAGACAGCCAGTAAAAATGGGAGCCAGTGGACTTTGTGTTGATGGAAATCCTGCTGGTTAGTAAAGGGGGAAGAGTATCTTACGGTGGTTTGCTTCTGTTTTATCTGTTGTCGTGTCTTAACTCACCCAGGCTTCCTGGACAGTAAAAGCACAAGCTGTACTCGGATTTTTGCCAACTTGAGCAAGAGCTGCATGACTGACCCTGCCCTTGATGCTGCTTCCTACTACCGTGACTTCACTGTGCTGAAGGTGCATTTCATATTTCTTGCTTTTGTTCAAAATCTTAGTTGTTTGACTTTGCATTGCCTTCCACTGGGACTTCAGGTAACTGTAAAACTGAAGGTCATCTGGTATGTCGTCCCTGATCTCCCAATTGCTGAGGCCTTCTTGCTGGGAAACCTGTTACATATATCATGACTAGCGATAATCCTTCAATTCAAACTACTTTTTAATAAATTTCCATTGTTAGCAAATTCTTAATGTATTTAACAGGTACTTCATTGGTACTTCATAGTTCTAATGGTTTATCTAAAGTTCTCTCACATTTTAAACAGATTGTTTATCAAAGTATTCCTGTCTGTTCCATCCGATTGATCAAGCAAGCATGGCCCCTTATTAATATTAACTCTATTTACATCCATATTAGTTTCTCTACTATTTATCCTGCCAATATATTCAAAGCTACCACTTTACTGTTCTGGGTTCATCCTGCTGGTCTTACTGAATGCTTATATGAAAATGTTGCCTCTCATCTTGTACAATTTTTCTGGTTTTCCAAGAGAAAACTGCATTGTAAATGGGAATACTTAGTAAGGCTGATGATTCAGTCTACCCTTATGTTAGAAATCTAAATCTACTTAACTAGTAGAGAATATTCTATTGATCAGATTTAATTAATGTTTTCAGGGCTTTCTTTGTCACTGTTGCCAAAATTCAGTTTTTCTTTAACTGGATGCTGAAGATGGAGTTTTTCTTTAACTGATTGCAGAAGATGGAGTTTCAGGAATGGGTCAGAGATGTGACACTAAAAGTATCTGCATTCTGCAGGACATTAGCAGAGCCAAGCTTAAATTTGTCTTTTGGTATTTTAAAATGCCTTCTGTGGACTATAGATAAATGGTGGTGTATAGATTAAAAAACAATGGCAAGTTTTCACACCAGGAATGAACAAAGTAATTTTGTCAATATAATATTCAGGCTCTTTTGTAATGATTTTATGACTTTAGTCACTTGCAAACACAGCAATTTACTTAGCTTTTTATTGGTATTGTAAAACGGTTTGTTTATTTTCCCCAGGTTCCAATTAATGACACTGTTGTGCAGTCCATGGAGGTCAGTCTCTGTTGCCAGTGAAAAGAATTTCTGCTTCCGAAGGGAAAATGGGAATCTGCTGTGTCTGAGACAGTATTTTTCTTGACAAAAGTACAACATTATGGGAAAAAAAGGATCTCAGTAAGGGTGTATTTTTAAAAGAATGAGCATAGATTGGACTAAAGTCAGGGAGGTAGCTTATTTTCCTAGAAAAAGATTGGGAATCTGGAGCAGTGTGATGTGCCCCTAGATCACAGCTACAGCAGGGAGGTAAATCTGACTTGGATGGAAAAGCAGTGAAAAAGAGTAAAAAATGCACTCTCCTTTTAAACAATTACTAATTGTTAATATGCTTACTGTCTCCAGGTAAATGTCACTGTAGTCTCACCACCCGGAGCTCCCCACATGAAAGACAACATATGCACCAATGTTGTTTCTGAGGTATGTGAATATTCTTTCCTTTTAGAGCAACTTAACACAAGCCTAAAGTCATTGCCCTATTACCTTACTCTGTCTCCTGTTATTCTCTAAAATGGACTTCCAGGTGATCTATGAGATAGAATACAGTGGCACAAGTGGGATTCAGAGTGTTTCTGTCCAGTTCAAAGTGAGCAACATCTCTGGGAACTCCAGATCCTCTTTGCAGCAGCACTTCACCATGCACTTCTGGGTTAGTATCCCCATCCTTCCTGGGATTTCACCAAGTTTGTAGTCTGAGTTTGTGACTCATTTTTGTACAGATGAGACCTGAAAAGGTTAGAGCAGTGTCCCTGTGGTATAGTAGTAACAGAACCCTGGGGTGCAGATGGTTGAAGACAGGAGGGGAGGCATTACTGGTCTCAAGTAAACCACACTTTAGAAGTAGAAAAATGCAGGCTCAGCACAAGCATGCAGTCCTTCTTTGCACAAATTTCAAGGAACTGATTATTTTTGTATGAATATTTTTGCTTTTGGTTTGGTTTTAGGTGTTTTTTGGTTTGTTTGGGGTTTTTTGGTGGTTTCTTGGTTTATTAGGGTTTTTTATTTGGTTTTGGGCACTTTTTAAAATTTTGTTTGGGTGTGGTGTTTTGGTTGTTTGTTTTTTGTTGTGGGTTTTGGTGTTTTTTTTTTTTTTTCCTTCTTTGTTTTTTCTTTGTTTTCTTTTGGATTTTTTGGATTTTTGTTTTGGTTTTGGATTTTTTGGGGGGGTTTTGTCGTTTTTGGTGTTTGTTGGGGTAGAAGGGAAGAGTATGAGATAAGTCAGCAGCATGGTGTTGTGAAGGAAAGGGTTGAAGCTAGGGCTGTATCTGACGTGTTCAGTGTTTGTGAACAAAGTTGCTAAATTTATTCCAGGTACTTACTTAACTTTGCCTGTGCAGCAGGAAAGAAAGTTACTTTGAAAGGAGTAGAAATCTGGGAAATTCTAGTGTGTGTTAAATTCACATGAATCATGTCCCATAGAGGCAATGTAAAATTGGATAAGCGGTGACCTCAGGGGTTGATAAGTGTGCAGTGCAACCTTGTTGAAGTTATGCCCAGAGGCTCTTGCCATTAGAATCATTTAGAAGTGGATTGGTCCACTAAGAATCAGGGTCAAGGCAGGGTTTGTTCTGCAGTTCTTCTGTAGAATTACCCTGACTGATCTGTTGACTTCCTCAGAGACAAATGTTGAGCAATAGTAATTCATTGTATTGAGAGCTTTCCTGGTATGACCCACATTTCAGGATACCGATACTTAGTTTTTTACCTTCTTGACTGCAAATGAAATTGGCCAAGTAAGAAAGGGGCCTTGGAAACAAAGAGTTGAAGTATTGTATAATAATCAGTCATTCAAAAAACAGCTTATGTTTACATTTTTGAGAATGTGAATTTGGTCTTTGGAGATGAATAGGTGTCATTGGTGCTAACTTTCCTTTCCTTCTATTTCTTCCCTTTGCATCTTTGTAGACCAAGACTCTTTCCCATGTGCTGCCTAGAAGTGGAAACCCTGGCTATATCACTGGAGCACCACTGTTGATTGCAAACAGTGGTGCCATGCAACATGTATCCTTCTTCTGCTATGAGTTTTGTTTATCACTGGGTGTTTTTGATTTCTGGTACTCCACTGTCTGGACTTTTATAGTCCCCTGATAGGGATAAGAAGAATATGGGGTTGAGTGGATTGTTAAATACAAGATGAGTGTTGTATATTGTCTGTTTATACTTTTGTTTGGCTTCTTGATGTGCAGTCTGTCAGATGAGCATACTAAGGAGTGAAAACGATGGAAGTTGTTCACGGTTCCTCAGAGACACAGTACAGTTTGGAAGGAATATGAGAACAGGCTGCAAAATCAGGTAACAACACACTCTGCAGTCATCCTTTCTGACAGCTGGACGCTGTGGACTCAGCATATTTTTCTGTAGTCTCTCATGTACTGCTGTGGAGCCTAGGTCCTTCCCCGAGGTCACCAATGGGTCTTTACAGATCTTTCATATACTCGTAAGAGAACTTGACCATTAGAAAGATGGTAGACTGCTAGAATAATCTGAACATTGTGAAGGTCTTCTGGGACATTTTGAGGCTCTAGTCTGGCAATATGTCTTGGGCAAGAGTAGAGTTAAGGAGTGAATCTTAAAAATGGTTGTTTTGATGATTTTGATCATTTGCCCATGACAGGGCAAGTATAGGACCACTGATGCGATAAGATGGCTAAAGAGCTGTCAGTTTTCCTTATCATGCATTGTCCTGTCATATTTTTCTCCTTTGTCATTGCAGAGAGGATTGAAACTGCATCTATTTAATACCAATACTTGTTGACTCATTATAAGAGCAGAAGAAATACTTCTTGCGAAGAAAGGATGTTGATAGTGGCTTGGGGGTTTTTTTGTCCTGGAAATCTCTTTGTAAAAGGTGTTATTTTCTCATTTCCAGCCTATCCCCAACACTGGAAGACAGTAACTGTAGTTACATGCAGCAGAAGTTATACAAGGCTTTTCAGGGGATGAACAGAACAGAAGACTTTGCTGTAACTGGTAGTGCTCATTCAACCCAGGCAGAAGAGTGGATGACCATTCTGATTCAGAACTGCAGTGTGCAGGTAATATGAATGCAAAAAGACCATCTGTAAATATTTTTCCTTTCTTATCTTTGTATTGCCTTGGGGAGGTGGGGGTATCTGGACTTTTTTTGTATAATGGTCCTATGACTGTCAGGGATCTTCATACCTGTAAACAGTCATTATGGTTCATACTATTAGGGTACTTAAGAAAAAAAACCCCAACAAACCCTGACAGATTTCCAATCTCTTGAATCCTGTTCCTGCTATTTAAATGGGCAAAAGAAGTTAAATACTGAATCCGGTGTTGCATTACATAGTTTTTTGACAACCTTTTGGAACTGATAGTAGCTGGTTACTTCCTATTAATTATTATTATAATCCTTTCTGCTTTTCCAGAATAGGGAATTTTTTTGTAGGGATATTTATATTCTATTATATTAACTAAAAAGGTTAAAGTTTGTGAGCCAGTTGCATTGTAATAATTGTTAATCTGTGGGGTGATGGCTAAGTGGAATGTGAAATCCAAGTGGTAAAGCTGAAACAAATTCTAATTGGAAATGAGATGACAGTGAGATGGATGTAGCTCCGAAATGGGTGGTTGACCTGACCAGAAGTTACAGAGTTAGTGCTGAAGCGATTGATTCAGGTTCTGTGACCTATATTATCCAAAATATTAGATTTTGACCATAATGGTCCTTTATCACTTTTAAAAGACTATATTAAGTTGATTAGGGTATGTTTTATTTTCAGGCTGTGAATTGCACTTCCTGTTGTATGGTTCCTGTGACCCTGGAGATACAGATACTGTGGACTAAAGTGGGCCTCCTGTCGAACCCACAAGCTCAAATACTGGGTGCACGCTACTTTTACCAGTGTCACCCCCTCAAGGTATGGAATTAAAAACCCTTCCTCACACAGAGAGGTAATTAAATGGGGTTTACTGGTTATTTAAGAACCAAGGAATCAAATGGTAAGTTGAGATTTATTGAATTTCAGCCGTTGTCTGGCTGCAATGGTAGCCTTCCATAGGGGAAGGTTGTTTTGTGGTCTTTTCAGTACTGTCCTCACTGAGTTGCATAACTGGAAAAGGTACCTTCTTTCCAACCCTAAACCACTTTCTGCCCTTAAGGACTCAATCTTTAAACTTTCAGTTATGATTGGTGTAAAGTTGTAGTTACAAACATTTCATAACTCCATACTTATTTAGTTGTCTCTTAAAGTCTTGATATGGAATTTGAGTTGGGTAGTATTTCACAGACTCCACAGAATGCTGATAATATGTGCAGGAAGATATTTCTGTTCCTCTAGAGCTTCTGAAATCACCGGCAGGTAGCTGAGGAAGTGACTAATGCTGATGGCAGCATATTTGGGGAATTGGGGAGGAAGGCTGTAACCCAGAAGGAGGGTGTTCAAGGCCAGGTTGGACAGAGTTCTGAACAACCGGTCTAGTTGAAGGCATCCTTGCCTTCAGATAGAAGTAGAAGGTCGAAAGCCTGAACTAGGTAACCTTTAAAGGTCTCTTCTAGCACAGAACATTCTGTGATTCTGTGATTTCTGCAGGAATGTGTCAGCTTACATGTCCACAGAGGACAATGAGCAGTTGTTTTCAAGCATTTGTCGGTGGATATCGGTGTGATTTTTTTTTTTTTTTTCCTTTTTCTTTTTTGACATCACTTTTGGGCAGCAGATATATTTCAAGGCTTACACTTCTCTGTAAGGGCTTTAGGGGGAGCAGCTGATACCTGCCCGGGCATTTTCATGGCTGTGAGGTATGGCATAGAAAGTATCTGTCTGATCTGTTAACACTCTTTGAACTTCAGACTCGGTCTAAATGAGATTTTTACACACTTGTTTGAATGCCTTGTTCTCCCTTCTTGCAAAATACACAAAGAGAAGAAGATAGGAAAGTGTTAACCATGTAAAACTAATATTGCCCTGAGGCAAACTGATAACCCCACCACATGAAGATAGTTTTACATCACCTGTTACATGGCTTCATTAACTAAATTTCTGTCTGAGGAAGACTTGCATTCCTAGTAAAAGTGCAGGGTGTAAATCCCTCAGTAAGGATTAGCTAATCAGGAAGAATGAGATTCAGATTTTATTTGCTTGAGCAACTGATGCTAATTACTTCAGAGCTTTAAGGTATATTGCAAAGCTAATTATAGGAAAGCAAGTTTCTGGCAGCCAAAAAACTCCATGCTGTTAAAATCAGTACTGACTTCATCAGTGACAATCCACAAATTAGGGTTGTTAGTAAAAACATTTTAGCAAAGGACCAACTTGCTCTATAGACAGCAGTTATGAATTGCAGCTGTTTGTAAGCATACTAGGCTGCACATTACTTTCAAATTATGTCACTTCCCAGCTTTAGCCTACAGATTGTCTATCTGAGAGCTATCCTCTAGTTCCTTTTATTATTCTTTAGAGAAACCTTTTTTTATTTAGGCCACACTACATCACTGGAAAGTTGCTTAAGTAACTGACCAGAAAACAGAACACAGGGAAGACACCCCAGTTTTCACACCCATCCACAATATTTAGTCACAGTTGTATTCGGACTTCATGAAAATACAGGACATTTTAAAATGATGTAGAGCTCTACAAGAGCATGCTGAAAGTTGCTGATTGTTGCATTCTCCCAGCTGTTCAGGGGGGGCTGTGTATGGAGTTTTTATCCCTGTACTAATCTCTCTGATTTTAAGGCAGTTTTTGAAGGTCCAGACACTAAATCAATCATCTTGAGGCTTCTTGTTGACTAGGGTGACTTGGCCTATCGTGTATTTACTCATTGCTGGGAGAACTTATATCCATCAGAAGTGTTGGGGAAATTCTACTTGTAACTGCTCAGCAGTGGTGAGTTGTGATTGTGGGCTGATGTGGCATGGAGGACAGGAAGGGGTTAAACCGGCTGGAAGCAGGAATGCTAGGACACTGTGCAAGTGAGTGAAGTTTCCAGGTGATGAGAGAACAAACAGCCTCAGCATTATCTTGTAGCCATTCTGAAATGGGAACTGCTCAGGGGCCACTTTTGGGCAGCAGAGGAGGCCTGGGGGAATGGACCCACAGCTAGCTGGAGTGCCCCATGGTGATGCTCTCAGGATTGGTGCTGCAGGTGCAAAGGTGCACGAGGAATCTGCTCATGATGCGTCTTTGCAGACTCTATGTAGAACCAGGGCTGCAGCCAATGCATTATTCATTTTATTTTTCTTATATATTTAAGCACAGAAGTATTTTTTAATTTGCCTTGAGGCATATCACAAAAATTCCCGAACTGGAGTCACAGTATTTTTTGTCTTAAGGGTCATGAACTCTGTCTTGCAACTTTTTTGAATGCTTCCTACAGAATTTTGCTCTAAAGGCAATCTTTGAAATTCTTCTCAGGGAAGTGATGAGGTGGTAATTTCATAGGTTGGCTTAAACCAGTGCAAGCACAGAAGGTATGCTGCCAGTATATTCCCTCTCAATGTTAGCATGCAGAGCTGGGAGGTGGAACAGGGAGTGAGGTTGCTCTTTTGGCAGCAGCATGGTCTTGAATCAGCCCAAGGTAGCCATGAAACTCCATGTAGCTCAAAGAGCTAGTGTATTCGTTTTCCTGCAGCATTCTGTTGAAACAGAAAAGCACTGAGGCCTTAGAGGTTCAGTCCCTGGTTTGATCTACACTGATCTGTCTCCTTCCGGAAACATCCTAAAATGGGAGCAATAAATTTATTATTGTATTGAGTCCCTACTTTAATTTATTGATATTTATTGATAGGATTGCATCTTGTGGCAGCTCTTTCTGGTAGCAAGCACTTGTCCAAAGAGCCAGCTGATCTTTTATAAAAAAATAAAGCTAGCTTGCATCTGTTCTTATTACTAACTGGCTGGTATGTCTTTCCTCTGAGTAGAAGGCTTACTGTAGCAGAGCTTGAGTCGCTGCTGCCGTTTTGGAGATCTGAAGCATACCATGCACAGTAGCTTCTGATCTTTACTACACCCTCAATTTACCTGCTAAGTAACAATTTTGGGAAAGAGGGCTTACTCCTCTGTGAACTTAGGACACTTAATTCCTACCATCCCTAAGACAGCGTGCTTGCCTGTCATCTACAGTGAGTCCCCATTAGAAAATTGAGGAGAGGTATGCCTTTTGTATTAAGACTGCTAAACTCTTTTTGCTTCCCTTCTTGTTGCAGTTTCTAAACATGAGCATGGTACCTGTGACAACTGTCGTTACCTTCACTGACATGACGGATTGGCCAGAACCTCCACGAGGCCAGCCCCAAATGCACTGGAAACTTCCATTTGACATCTTTTTCCCATTCAGGGTAGCGCTAAATGTAGAAGGAAGTTACAGAGGTGATCTGGCTGGATATTTTTTGTTGATTCTAATAATGTCTAGTATTTTCTACTTTTGAAAATAGATGGAGCCTGTATTTAAAGTATGGTGAGTGAATTGATATATTCAGGATATGATCCAGATGTTGACTTTTGTCTTCACGTTTTTATACTGTGTCTATGATACCTGTGTGCCTTCTGTCCTTGGATGAAGCCATGCGGACAGCTTGTCCTTTCATGTCCCTATTCGCTGTGTATACCATCTGTGAACATCACTGCAGTGACACACTTGAGAAATGTAGCGATCCAGAGACGTTGCATTAATGAGGGACAAGGAAGATGATGTTAAAACGATTAGTCCATTTTCCCAGAAGCCAAGAATGCTCTCTAAACCAGGGACTATGGAGAGAGGAGCAAAGTTCAGTCAAAGCATTTTGGAACTGCTTTCAGTTAGCTCCCTGTTGGAGAAGCACCTGATCTTTCTATATGGAACTAACCAAACATTTAAAATACAGGAGCTCTCCCAGGTGGCCTGAACTCTTATTTAATGAGTAGACGTGTGCCAGTCACCCCTAACCTGTCCTTGTTAGATGACGACAGCCATGCCTCTATGACATTTTTTTGAATCTTGCTTTTCTGTGTCTTTTCAAATACAGATATTCAATTGAAATTTTCATGGTTTAATCACTGTTTACAGTGTTGCACAAAGCAAAGTAATTGTAAGTGCCACATACTCTGAAATACAGTTGAACTTTAGTGGTTTGTCAAAACATCTTCCTTCCTGATTTTTCCCCCCTGGAAGAAATGGGCCTGAATATAGTTTTTCATAGAAAGGAAACTATCTCTTGTACCAGATAGGAACTGAACCAAAAATGATAACTACTAAAATTCTAGTAGCATATCAGAGTTGTGAATAGTTCTGAATCTAAAAAATTGATTATTTTAGGAAAATTTGTGATGTATTATGAGACTGAAGCTTGCTGCAATACCTTACCTCTGGCTCAGTCTCTGGGACCGGGATTTGTTTATTGTTTTTGAAGTTAAAGTTGTTGTTCTGATTATCTAGTCTGTCCTATACCGTCACACAGGAAATCTGCTCAGTTGTTCCAGGAAGCTGTTGGATGAAAGTATATTTTTTTTGCAAAAGATTTTATTATTTATCTTCTTCAGCTGATGGAATAATCTGCCGCATCTGATGCTAAGTACTCTAATGGAATCAATAAGGGCTAAAGATAGTCAGGGCCTACTTTTAATAAAATGTATTTGTTGCTTTTGTACCTATACTGCACATAGCAACTCTCTTGCTCCTCATTACAAACTTAAAAAAGAGGGCAAAAATAAATTGAAAAACTTGTACTCTTGTCAGGACATCAAAGGAGATAACATGAATAAAACAAAACTACAACCCATCTAAAAGTGTCTAGGTTAATGTCACATGTCAACACCAAATGTGTTGGGGTAGGGCTTGAATGAAAAGGATCTGGCATCCTTATTTTCTGCATTATTGAGGTAATTCACTTAGGCATAACCACAGAGATACTGTTTACTCTATGGGCTGTAAATACATGCAGTGCTGTAAGAATGCATCATCTTATCTTGTAATTATCTGCCATACCCGTAGCCTCCAACATACCCTGTTTTCTAGCTCGGGTTTGGCTCCTTTCACATTTTGGCATAGCAAGAAATAGAGCTGGAAAGAGCATTGTCCATAACCTTGTTCCAGCCTGAATTAAGACATGTTCAAATTGTAGCCACACAATGGCAGTGCTTGTGGGTTTAGAATCTGCAGTTTCCTATGACAGTGCATTTTCGTGTCTACGTCGTCATGTTGTGTTATTCCCCCCTGCCTGATCTGAAATAGCCTGTTACAATTGGGTATCAGGCAACATTATGACAGTGTCACACACAAGGGAGACTCATACGTCAGATGTAGAGGATGAAGTGTTTGTACTCCTTTTCAAAGGAGTGAGACAAAACTGTTTCTCAGCTGCCAACATTCTAGCTAGAGCCATCTTTCCAACATCTCCCTTTTTTAAGGCAGTAGCTCTGTTTTTACACTGTCCGAGTGAAGACGATCTTTACTAGATAATTTTTAAAGTCTGATCCAAACATAACCCGCGATTCTTTGGAAGACATAGTTTTAGATTTCAAAGCAGGAGCATTTGTAGAAGCCGCGGGCGGGGCGGGGCGGGGCTGAGCTGAGCCGGAAGCGACGTGACGCGGCGGTGACTGAGGCAGCGGGGAGTCGAGCCGCGCCGTGCAGATCCAGGCGGGGGAGTGGGTATCTGCCCTGCCGAGCCGAGCCAGGCAGGGCAGGGCAGTGCCGAGCTGAGCTGGCCACAGCAGCCTCGGCCGTGCCCAGAGCGGAGAACTGGGCTGGGCTGCGGGCACGGGGTTGCGGCTTGGCTCGACCCGGCCCGGCCGGGCGGAGGTGGCAGACGGAGCGCGAAGGTCCCTTCGCGTAGGGGCAGTCCCGTGCTGGGGTGTGTCCGCGGTCCGTCGGTGCTGCCCGTTCGCCTTCTGTGTGGAGAACCGGGAGCGGCTGCTGTGTCGCTCTTGATAGAAAGCTGAGGGCTCTGGAGTGGAAGGAGAAATAAGCTCAGCCTTAGAACAGCCGGGGTGTACCTGCACACCGCCGGTCTCTCAGACCCTGCAGATTTTACAGAGCTGTACAGATTCGGGGTCACTTTTTCTCGGTGGTCTCAGAGCGTTACTGCTGCAGGGAGTCACCGGCAGTGTGAAATCGCAGTTTGATCCCTTGCGAGCACCAGACGAACTGGTAAGAGCTGCACGGGCCTCATGTATCCGGAGATCTGTGAGAGCAGAGCTGTTGCTCCTCTTGAGGTTTCTTTTTCCTTGCTGGTCTCTTGTGCCTATTTGCAAGATTTCTCCATGCCCAAAGAAAATATTTAAACCTTTCTGACGCTTGCGTGACAGCTAACAGTCACTCCCTAGGTTTTGACTCGACTTTGTGATAAGCCTGTGTTCTTCACATACTGTTTCTTCACAGTAGACAGAACAGGATCAGATTAGAGGTTTTTTTAAGTAACCTGATAGCCCTCTGAAAAGAGTAATCAAACTCTAGATAAGGGAGACTCAAGAAGAAAAGCTTACACGGTTTACCAAAATTATTTGACAATTGTCTTTATATTGTGAAGTTAAGAGTTTAACTTTTTAAAATGAAAAGTAACTCAAATATTTTCATATGCCTATAAAAATTTTCCACGTACTTACACCTTTGCCGACTCTTTACCCTAAAATTGATGGATACTTGGAGCACTTACCTTCTTTCTCTTCCTAGATTTGCACTTGAGGACACTAAGAAGAAATTTACAAAGGGTTAAAATAAAGTTTTCTTCTGTTCTATAGTATATGTTTAATCACTTCAGAAACAATACTACCTGTTCCATATTTGTGTCAGTGAATTTTTTTTGTGTGTGTAAACTGCTTTGCTGATTTATTTTTTTGCTGTATTTCCTTGCTCTTCTAATCTACTGTTTTGTCAGGGTTGTCATAAAAATTGTGTTCAATAGCAAAGTAAGCATCTTTCAGGCTTAGCTTTAGTAATTCTTCAGCTGTTCTTATTGCATGTTGTGTTACAAGGATTACAAAAGCAATGGTATTTTTGTGGTTTTCTGCAGCATCTGGGGAAGAAAACATCTGAGAGTCACTGTGCATGATACTCTAAAAAGTCAGTTCAACATGTAGTGAAAAAAAAAGTTAATAGAATGGTAGAAAAGGAATGAAATGCAGAATAAAAGATCATATTATGCCAGTGTATTAATCCTTTCTTTGTCCAGATTTGAGTACTCTGTTCTCTACTGCAGTTCTGGACTCTCCCTTGGCTAGCATGCAGCACTGTGATTGGGCTAATCAGGGAGATGGAGGAAGAGCAGTAGGGATTATTACATATATATGAAATAGCCTTGATATAAGGACAGCAAGAGCATCCTATGCTGATATATTAGTGGCAGTGTAGTCTAAGGAGTTGCTGTGCTTCTCTCTTGCTGGTGCTAATATTCACCTGTATAGATGGGTGGGTTAATTAGTCTGACCAGAATATTACCATGATCAAGCTGTGTTGCTTGGGGACAGAAATTGCAGCTTTGATCAGAAGGGGTGGCAAAACTGGTGTGCCTCTGGTGCTAGAATTGTTCAGCGACAACTCGAGCATAACAGCAGATGGAGGAATGAGTAGGTAGGTGCACTGCAAGTTTGTAAAATCAGCAGTGGTATGAAGGTGAATAACCCTGGTCTCCACAAAGCTGGAAACTAGGCGAGTATTCAACTAGTTTTGATTGCTTTCTTGTCCTACCCATGTACTTTGGGCATCTGACAGACTGCTGTTCTACCTATGAGTTTTGTTTTATTTTATTTGTTTTCCTGAGTGATATCTGGCAATTTTACAACCATCATTTGATGGATGTAGGGAAACTGAAACAGAACTGGGACACTAGTTGTATCATCTTTATCTTAACATGTGGTGGAACCAGATACTTTGCTTCTCGGTGCTCAAAACACATGGTAGAAGAAAGCAAGATTTGATTGAAGCAAGAGTAAAGAGATGTTAGGAGGAATTAAATTATTGAAAGATGCTAATTAATCCTATCTTGAGGTTTATTAGTGGTTTAATCATGCTTGATTGAATTAACCTGTTCTTATGTTTCTCACTTAGAAAGCTTGATTTCTGTGTGCGTTTTTTGTTTTTTTTTTTCTTTTTTTTTTGTCTTTTTAATTTGCCGGATAAAATACTTGCACAGAGATGTGTTTCTTGCAATTATGTCTGGGATACAGGTAGGTGGACTGAAGGATGTGTGTCTACATATGGTTATTACTGTAAGGATAGTTCCATGCTTTTTTCTTGAAGATGGAACTCTCTTTAGGATTACTGGAGGTTCACTACCTTTGACTGTCTGAAACCACAGGTTTACGTTGCTCACTTCTTACTATGCTTGCGAAGTACACTGAGGTCAGTAACTGCTGACCATGTAGGATATCTAGGATTCCCTGCCACTAACAAGGATATTTCCATAAAAATGCCTGGTTTCATGTGGCAAATGAAAGTACTGATTTATTTTGTATGCATTTTTCTCTTACCAATTCGACCTCTGTTTGAGTATCTGAAAAAGAAAAGCAGCTCCTCAGTACCTGGAGTGGTTATGGGGAACCTGTTGCTTTTTATTTCAAAGCACAGTTTAAAGAAGTTGCACATGCTAAAAATTTGCTGGGTGAGCTTAAAATGAGAGTATTTCCATTCTGTATTCAAAATGAATCACAGAATATTATGGGTTGGAAGAGACCCACAAGGATCATCAAAGCCGACCTCCTGAAAGGCTTGACTTACTATAAAAAAAGGCTTGTCTTAATAAAAAAAAAAAAAAAGATCAACTGCTGCAGTATACCTTTAATCACCATTCTGGTTTTTTTGTGAGTGAGTGACCAACATTCTGGTGTTGTCATTGTTTTTATTTTGCAATTGCTAATAATTGGAGTGGGGAGGAGAGAAGAGCAGGGCTTACATGCACTATGATGATTAAACCAAATTCCACTTCTGGCAAAGTAAAGATCTCCAAATAGTCTTCTAGCAAAGTGATAACCTTATTTTTGGGGTATAGTGTTGGGGTGTTGTGTTTTTGTTGTTGTGTGGTATTTTGTTGTTGTTTTTTGTTTGTGTTGTTGTTGTTTGGTGTTTTTGAGGGGTAGAAAGATGGGGAGGATCATATGGTTTTGGTATTTTTTGTTCTTTTTAGAGGGAGCTGGGGAAGTTGTTTAATTTCCCTTTTTTGGAGAAAGTGATATGCTAATGTCAGATAATTGTGAGTTGGATTTTCTGTTAATTGAGACACTGAAGTTTTCCCAAATGTCTTGAACTCCACTTCCCACCACTTGAATATTCTTCATTCTTTGTGAAGTTTTCTCCACAATTTTGAGACCTTCATTTAAGATTGTTTCCTGATCCCAGAAGGTGATGTGTTAACAATTTAAAAAACAAAACTAAACTAAAAAATAAACAGCTCCCCAAACAAATAAAAATGCCTCACAGAACAACTCCCTTGCAACAATATGGGAATTGACACTGTTGGAATTTGTTTGAATTCTAGTAGGAATATAGCAGTGGTAATATAACATAGGTGAGAATAGAAAACAGTATAACTAGTGTCTGAGTTAAAATGGGGGACTACTGTGGATTTTGTGTGTTTGAAGATGAAAAACTGTAGATTTGTGGTTTCTACCAATTGCAGTGATGAGTGCTTGCAGATGACGCTCAGTTGGGCAGGAGTCTATCTGCTGTTGTGCAGGAAGGCTCTGCAGAAGGATCTGGACAGGCTGGATTGACTGGGCCAAGGCCAGTGGTATGAGGATCAACAAGGTGAAGTGCTGTTCCTGCCCATGGGTGACAACAACCCCATGGAGTGCTCCAGCCTGGGGGAGGAATGACAGGAAAGTGCATGGTGGGAAAAGACCAGGGGGTGCTGGTTGACAGCGGCTGAACATGAGCGCAGGAGGCAGAGAACACCAATGGCACCTGGCTTGTATTAGCCATGGTGTGGCTACATGCCCAGGGTAGTAACCATTCCCCTTTACTGGGAACTGGTGAGGCTGCAGCTTGAATGCTGAAGTCAGTTTTGGGGCCCTTCACTGTAAGAAAGACAGTGAGGGACTAGAGTGTGTCCAGAGAAGGGAATGGAGCTGGGGAAGGGTGTGGAGCACAGCTCTCATGAGAAACAGGTGAGGTAGTGGAGGGGGCTCAGCGTGAAGAAGAGGAGGCTTCGGGGGCAACCTTCTTGCTCTTTACAACTCCCTGACAGGAAGATGCAGCCAGGTGTGAGTCTGGCTGTTTCCTAGGAACCAGTGACAGGATGAGAGGAAATGGCCTCAAGAAGCACCAAGGGAGGGTTAGGTTGGATACTAGGAAAAATATCTTCACAGAAAGGGTGGTCAGGCACTGGCACAGACTCTGAGTATTGGTAGATCCCTGGAGGGATCTAAAACACCCAGCAGTGCCCATGGCAGCTGACAGTGCTCTCCCTGGCTGTGTAGATGTGACACTTAGGGGTGGATGAGGGCCACCACGGTTGCGGATTGGCTGTATCCAAGGCTGCCGCAGGGAGAGATTGGTGGACTTGGTGTTAGGCTTATGGTTGGACTCAATGATTTTAAAGGTGTTTTCTAACCTAAATGTGTGCAGTTCTGCTGCCATAATGTAAGGAAGATACAGAGCTACTGGAGAGCATCCAAAAGAGGGCTACAAACATGGTGAAGGGTCTCCAGGGAAAGCCATACGAGAAGCTGTTGAGGGCACTTGGCTTGTTCAGTCTGGAGGAGACTGAGGGGAGACATCGCAATCTGCAACTTCCTCCTGAGGGGCAGCAGGGGGGCAGGCAATGACCTCTGCTCTCTGTGACCAGTGACAGGACCTGAGGAAACCGCTGGAGCTGTGTCAAGGGAGGTTTAGGCTGTACATCAGGAAAAGGTTCTTCCCCTGGAGGGTGGTTGGGCACTGAACAGGCTCCCCAGAGCAGTGGTCATGGCCCCAAGGCTGACAGCTCAAGGCACATTTGGGCAATAATCTCAGGCATGTGGTGTGATGGTTGGGGCTGTCCTACGCAGGGCCAGGAGCTGAACTTAATGATCCCTGTGGGGTCCTTTAGTGCTCAGGATATTCTATGGTTCTAAATTACCCTGATTCTCTAATTTAGAAGTGAATTCAAATGGGATATGGGAGATAAGTGGAGAGCAAAGCCAGCACTCTTGCACTTGTGAAGAGGTTTGGGCTGCAGTGGAGTAAAGAAAGGATGTAAACGGCCTAAGGAGCTAAAGCCACTCTCAGAAGATTGCCTGCAGATGCCTTTCATCCGCACCAGACTGCAAACGTGTGAGAGCGAGGAGAATCCAGGTTAAGGGAGGCCACTGTGGGAGATGGCTCAGCAGCCTGTGCTGTGGGTACGGCTGTCTGGACTAGTCTGGGGCTAGACTAAACAGTTGTTAATGCCTTAATTTGCAAAGGCCAGGATTTTGTGCTGCAACCTGGAGTGGAATTACATCATCTGCCGGTAGCGCGAGAGGGGGAAGGAGCGAGGGCGGGGACGTCGAGGCGGCGGTCGGTGACGTGACGCGCTTGGTGCTGCCGCGGCCGCCGATTGGCTGCGGCCGAGGCTGCTCGGGGCGGGGATTGGCTGCGACGGGGCCGCGGCGGCGGGAGCGCGCGCGTCTGTGTCCCGGGTCCTCGCTCGCGCTGCTCCGCGGGCCCGCGGCAGGAGGCGGCAGGTACGGGGAGCGCGGGGTTCGCGGCGCTCGGGTGGCGGTCCGAAAGCCCCGGGGAGACCCGCGCGGCCCCTCGGCTACCGCTCCTCAGGGAGGCCGCCGAGGGCCCAGCCCTGCCGCTGGTGCTGCTGCTGTACAGCCCCTCTTGTGCTACAGAACTGATTTATGGATTGGGTTTGGCAAAATGGACTGACACTCAGCTTCGGCAGGTACGGCCCTGTGAAGCATCCGGAACGGTTCCGAGGCCAGGACAAGGTGCTGCTCCGCCGCGACAGGCAGTGCTGCTGTGACCGCACTGTACTGCTGGGATGCGTTCTTGAGAGAAAGGAATCGCGTGGTACTTGCTGCTTTAAATTGTCTCTTCTCTGTGTGTATACCATCTGCAGAACCTGGGTGAACCTATATACAAGCTGCTCTAAAGACCATTTATTTGAAGTTTTCCTTTATTTTAGTCACTTCTGAACTCGCTTCTCTCTGGGAATGTTTGTAGGGTTAAAGCGTGCAGGAAGAGATCGATTTTTTTCCCTTGCTGAAGTTTCAGTTGGTAAGGTAATGAAACGGTTTAAATAGTGAAAGCCTCTGGATGTTACAGAGGACTTAAAATTTGTGGTAAAGACTTACTTTATAGAAATTTTGTGCATTCCCTTTGAACTGATTTATCTCTATATCTGTCGGTCCGAAAGCTGCAAAACAGTTCTACCGATCAGAATTTGATTTCCAGATTTTTTTCACCTGTCTTTAACAAGTGAAATGTCTTAACACTCAGATATTTTTCTTTATATCTAAAACTGTGAAAACCGTTTATTTAGTTTAATTTTATCAACTCACTGCAAATAATTGTGGACATACTATTGCTCTGCAGCCAACAGACTGAAGAAACAAGTGCTACAGACTGTTGTTTTTCAAGGCACAAGTTTTAGGATTTGAGATGGCTGATTGCTTTGGAAGGTGACTTAAGTCTCTTTACACTCATCTGGAACAGCATCTAAATGTACTGTGCTACTTAACAGCTGTTTTTATGATAATAAATACATGAAGACTAGGTCATGTTACTGCTTTCTATGAGCAATAATACAAGGATAACTTTATTTAAAGAGATAATAGGAAAAATATATTTTTAAAGGTCATGTTTGGAGACTAGTTTGGAAGAATTAGGTTTTCCTGGTAGTGAAAAAAAATTTAAGCTGATGTTAGGAGGAATGCCTGAATAATGCTTTTTTTTTTTTTTTCTGGCTTCCTCAAAGTAAGGCAGGAAAGTTTAAGATTTTTTAAATTATTTTTAATTATATACCTTTTTTTATTTGTTTGTCACTGAATGTCAGAACCATGCCAGCTATGGAAGTGATGGAAATGTGACTGAAATGGAAAATGAGGATTGAAATTAACTTTAAATCCTTGATTGAGTGAGGGGAGAGAAAGGAGTTTGATTGGCCTGAAAGAAAGTCTGTAGTTTACACCATACCGTAAACTGTGCTCTATCTGTGCTTTCTGGCAGCATCCATTTCCATTTCACACGTACTGATACCTGCTGCTGCTTTAAACTCTCTGTTTTCTTGTTGACATGGTCTCCCTGCCTTTTCTCACAAGCTAGTTTCAAAAACATGCTGTTTTTTCTCATCTTTTTCCCTCAAAAGATCCACACTGTCTGACACTTCTCACTCTTGATTGTCTGCATTGTCTGCCTGCTTTTAGCAAAGTCGTCTCTGGCTAAGGGAAACAGGAGACAGTCTTCCGGAAGAACAAGGTTGCTCTTAGTTGCAAGTAGCCTGTAGTGAGAATGTGAAATGGTTCTCCAGCAGATCAGTAAGAGCAGCCAAGGAGGTGGCACAGCTTGATCTGGCCAGTGTGGGTCTGTATTCTCTGACAGTGAAGCGTCAGGTGGAAGTTATTACTATAGCAGGAGTTGAAGGAGAAGTAACAGGAAGTGTCTGGAGATGGAACTTCAGGTAGAGTGCCTGTTTCTGTCCCTTACGGGGCATAGTCTTCAAAGAGACCTGAAAGGAAATGGGCAGTTCCACTCAGGATATTCGTGGTGGAAGAGGTTCTAGATGAAGAACCTGGTGTTTGCCAGCTCATGTCAGGAGCTGCTGGATTTTGAGCATCTATCTGAGACCCAGCTGAGACCCTCTTGAGAAGACGGTGTCTGATAGTAGAGGTCGTGGTGAGCTTCAAGGTGGAAGGCTGAAACATGAATAGTGGGAATTGTGCAACCCAGAGGCAGGCGCACGAGGTACCTGGTAAGGGTTCAAAGGGGGAATGTCTAATTAGTACTTCTACCCCAGCTTCTTTAAGCTCACCCTGTTATGAGAAGAAAACTTTGCCTGCTTGCTTAGTTGCATGATCTGCTCAGAGTCCTTTGTCTGCCTCATCTTGGCAGTGGCCAGTATTGCCATTTCAGATGAAATACAGAACTGGAGGGATGTTGCAGATTACTGTTATTAAAATGCCATGCAATTGAAGCTTTACTAGACAAAACAGGAGAAACATGATGTGCTGGTGGCTGTCTTGGCTAAAGTAGAAGTGTATATTTTGGTAAGGATTATAATGAGGGATAATAATACACTGATGCAGGGTAATGAGGCCCCTTCATGTGTTCATGTACATGTATGCGAGAACTGTCAGTACTGTAAATGTCCTGGTATATATATATAGCAGTATTCCAGTGCAGTTACTACAAGATCTTATCCTCTTCTCATTGCTTTCTCTGTACCATAGTTTGTGCAGTTTTGTTTGTTTTATTTCGATGGTGTAGGGAAATGGATTGAAAGCAAGTAAAGGAAGCAAAGTTTTGTAAAAGGGGAAGGAGAGGTTTCGTGGTTTAAATACTGTCTGGGAGAACTGGATTCTTCTTAATGTCATTTGTTTCCTTGGTGAGACTAGATGCATTGCTTGAACAAGACCTGTCATAGGCTAATTTTGTATCCCTTGTTTGCTATGTACTTGCTCTAGTGAATTTTAGAGTTTGAAGAATCCTGAGTGTTTACAGGTCTAGTCAAGGGAAACTAATGCCAAGTGCTTGGAAATTTGTGTCCTTACTTGTAATCATGGATAAGATCTTGTAATTTGATACTGCTCAGGGAAAAGTGAATAAGTATATTTCTTACATTGAATAGGGCTGAGATTCATGAGAAGTACAGTAGATGCTCTGTTGTGGGGTGTACAGAGAAGTCGGTATGATACAACTTCTCTCTACTTTTTTCTTTTTCTTCCAGGCTTCTCCATGAACAAAATTATTACTTTTATCCATTGTAGGTACATTCACTAATAGTGTTTTCCCTTCTCAGGGAGCCATGTGTTTTCTTTACCTTTAATAAGGATCTGGCAGTAGGTCGGGAAGAGGGGCCTTCAGTTCTTCTATATCACAGTCCGTGTGCAAATTCTGCATAATGGAGAGTGGGCACAAGCAAATTGTACAGGACAAGGAGGAGTTGGACTGGGGGAGTGGGCAAGGAGAGAAATATAGATGGGAAGTCTTTGATATTTAACCAGTTTTCCCCCTTCCTCCCTTCGTTTTAACTTGCAGATATCCTTGACTTGCAGAAGGCATCTCAAAATGTTGTGTCGAGCTGCTCGGAGCCCTGTTGTCCGTTCCCCTGGATGGTGCTTTGTGTTACCGCCACATGCCATCGCAGCCATTTCCCGTTTATGTATGTATGAGAGAAAGCACACATTTCTAAAATGTTAGTCAGTATGTGTCTGGGCATGCCTATGCTCTTTCCTATGTTGAAAGGAAAACCATCTCATTAACGTCATTCAAAACTTAGAAACTCTGAAGTGAACTATAGTTGAAGCTCTACTTTCTCAATGTTACTTTCTCCCTTAGCTCAATATTCAGCTGGATGTCTGAGTTTGTCTGTTTTTCATTCTGACATGCATTTCAAGGGAAAAAAAATTAGTTGTGAAACTACTGCTGCTGTAAAAGTTCTTCATTTCAACCTCATACATTCCTGGAAAACAAGATCTGTTCATGTCTGCTGCCCCTTCTGCATTTTCAGATGTCTTGAGTAAAGGAAAGAGCAAAACTCAAATTTACTTGGATTAAATTGAAGTGAAAAGATGCATGCAGGAAACCTGAGTGTAAAAACATAGGGGCCCTGTAAATAGTCCTTCCCTGAAAACCTGATTTAAGAGAACCATTCAGTGTCTGCTTGATTAGTGGTCTGAAATAGAAAAGGCAAGGATAGATAAACTCTGTTAGATCAAGAGTAGCTATTTACCACTGCATGCAAGATTAGTTTCCCACTGGTCTGTGTATTAATAGTTCTCTTATTAATAACTATATGAATTAGGTGTTAAAATCTTGAAAATTCTAATCTTTTTATTTATGAGCTAGAGCTCTGTTGACTTCTGTGTTTGTAATATTTCTAAATATTCCTCATTTTCTGAAGTCAGTAATTTTCACAGTGCTAACTATGAGAAGTTTGTTCCCAAGTATTGGCAGTATCCAGCAGTGGAGCAACTCTTGTCACTTCATCAGTTGTGATGTAAAGCTGGAGTGATCGTTTATTACGGGGAATTTTTTTTTTTGTTCTCCACTATTTTCTGTTTGTTCTCCACGTTCTTCTGTTCTGTTCAGCTTGTGTATCTTGAAGTTCTGCTTCTTTACTCCTGAGAAGCAAGCCTTGTGCAGGCTACATAGAAGGATCTGCGGTGCCAAATACTTAAGTATGTTTCATATGTGTCCCTTTCTTTATTAAGGAAGTGAAACTGTTGACAGGTATGGGATATAAAAACTAGAATGCCTTTACATGTACTTGTCCAAAATATGGACTGGATGGCTACGTCAGTTTCTTAATTGCCTGTGGAGAAAGTTCATGGGCTTGCGTCTCTAGAAATGTTTTGCATGTGTAACATGGGAGCCTATTTCACATCTCAGTCCAGCGTAAAATAACTAAAAAAGATAGATTTGTGCAGCCGTAGAGCAAGATTAATGATTAGGTCTTTAGTGGGGATGAATTGAATTCTCTGCTTGTTCTAGAACTGTTGTCTTTTCCCTTATTTTTCTGAAAAAAAAAATTATTTCTTTTCAGATACTGGTTATCTCTCAACAGCTACCTTCTTGGGACCTTCTAAACTCTGAAGCCAAGAGAGCTGGAAATAAACTCCTTTCCGGTTTTACTATGTAGGTTAGGCAAATACTAAATAGCAGGACTAAATGGCAAGGTGTAGTGCTGGAAGCAACAGTCAAATTGTACTCCTTTGCCCAGTCTCTCCTATGTATTCTAGATCTTATTTAGATTAAGAAGTATTCCCTCATGAAAATTGGGGCAAATGAAACTTCTCTCTAAATTCCATTTTCTGGTTTTATATGTGTGACATGTTAGTGCAGCCTTCATTTATGATTAGTCACTTAAGCTTCTTCTGTGTGTATAATGAGTGAAAGATGCATTTAATTAAAGCGTTGTTAAATTGAAAGGTCGTTTTTTTTTAATGTAGCACAAAGTTCATTCCTGTCTTTCTCCAGTAACACCAAGAATAGTCCCTGTAACTTATAAATGAATCTATTCTGTATTATAAAGCACCAAAATTAGAGATACTGAACATATGAAATAAAATCTGGTAACTCTGACCGTGGCATAGGATTCAGTTTACTGATTTGTAAAGAAGCCTCTGTATCTTCAGATGATACATTGGTTAAGATTGACTAGAATAGAGTAGTTCATTATAAGACACTTAGAGTGGTCACCTAGTCCCAGTCTGATGCTTCATGGCTGCCCAAAGCTATTTGGGCATTGTCCAAATGCCACCTGAACATTGACAGGCTTGGAGCACACTTCAGGAGGCCTGTTCCAGGGCTTAAACACCACCATGCAACTTCGTATGTCTTTCATGCCCCTTCAGTTTTCCCTAGTTGAGCAATGTGCAAAAATACCTGGCTTAGAGATGTTGTAAAAGCTGTTTCTTTTCTAACAGTCAGGCTTTCTGTGGTGCTTCAGACAGGAAAACTCTCTTAACTGTATCTAATGAGGCAAGGCAAAGGAGATTGTTTTTAAAACCAGTCCTTGAGATGTGAGCTATGTAGGCTCTTTTACAGTGTCTTTCAGTTTGGTCTTCTGGATTGCCAGAGTCAGACCTCTGTGATGCATGGGATATTGCCTTTTATACCTTAGGAATGGCTAGTGCTGCTCAAATGCTCCTGTTTCTCAGTTTGTTTTGGTGAATTGAAAGCTAGCTTCTCATTCCCAGTCACTGAGAAGTGTGTATTGTGAAGGGTTGAAAGTCTGAACGAAACATTTAAAACTTCTTTCTTTCTTTATTTGCAGATCTCCCTTGCTATAACCAAAGATTAAGGAATGAATCCGTACGCTGTTGGAGCAACATTCCATTTATCACCGTGCCACTCAGCCGTGCACATGGAAAATCATTTGCACACCGCAGTGAGCTGAAGCATGCAAAGCGGATTGTAGTAAAGCTGGGTAGTGCCGTTGTTACTCGAGGGGATGAGTGTGGCTTGGCCCTTGGAAGGCTGGCTTCTATTGTGGAGCAGGTAATTCTGTGGCTGAACATTTGTGTTAACGTCAGGTACTCAGTGATTGTTGGATGCTACAGAAGATTGTAGTAAACCATAATAAAATATTGATAAATGTTGATAAAATATTGATTGATATTGATAAAATAAAACAATGTCTTAGCCTTTCCCTTTTCAACTTCCTATGCTGCAGTACTATAAACCATGCAAGTCAGTAAATTGTTTTTTGAAGGTTGACTATCAGGTAAACGTCCACACAGATTCTTGCTTGCTGTCCTCACCTCTGTCCCACGACCAGTGGGACTGGGAGGAAAATGGGAAGAGCAAAAGTAAAAAAACGTATGGGTTAAAATAAAGATAGTTTAATAAGTGAAGGGGCGGGGAAAAGAAATTGGTGATGTGAATTGCTGTCTCAGAGAAGCAGACTAATGCCCTGCTAGTCCTTGAGTGGTGGTGGCCACCTTGGAAGACAAGCTCCTGCGTTTTGGTATTCTTCAACTCTGTTACTGTGCATGACATAATATGGTGAGAAAAGTTGCTTTAGCCAGTTTAAGGTCAGCTATCTCAAATGTGTCCTCTCTGAAGTTGTGCCCAGCTGCTAGCCTACCTGCTGAGGTGGGACATAGTGGAACAAAGAAAGCCGTGATGGCTGTGCAAGTGCTGCTCAGCATGGGGGAAAGAAAAGGCTTTGATGCTATGCAAGTACTATGTAGGAATAGGCAAAACATTGAAATGTTATTAAAACTGTTTTAGAAGTGAAATCCAAAGCACGGTATCATACAGACGCCTATAAAGAAAGTTAACTCAATCTTGGCCAAACCCAGTATAGAGAGAGAGATTTGCACGGAGATTTTTGTGCAATAAGTAAGACATGGCTGGGGCATTTGTTGTCTCTAGTGGGAAGGTGGCACTGAAGTATGTGAACTTAGGAAGACGAGTCAACCCTTCTTGATCACCTGAGCATTGGCCGAGTTCCTCCAGGGAAAAGCCTGAGACCTCATTACTTGTAGGAAAAACTGATGTAACTCATGTATTTCTTCTCCAAAATGAAAGAGTTATGTTGGCGAGCACTGGTCATGTCCTTTCTGGGAAGTAAAGTTAACATAATATATTAAATTCATGTAAGACATTTAGCTTTGGACCTTTGAAAGGAATCTGGCCAGATACATGTAAGGAGGAAGTAGTGGAAAGCTTTACTATTGAGAGTTGGCCTCTTCACTTCCAGAGTTCAAAGTTACTGTATAATGAATGGTAGCTTTGGGAATGGATGGATTCAAGCATGTTTCTGTCACAAAAGCTGCTTTGTGAAATGAAGGTTTATGAGAAGTTATAGATGGCATGCAGTCCTTGGCATAGCTCGCAAGTGACTAGGAAGGTGTACAGCGCAGAAGTATAGTGAAGGGTGATTGCCTTGCTTTGCGTATCCATAGAGAAATCAAAACACTTGTGTCAGCAGGAATTGGTGAGCAGGAGGTTATAGTAGCCAGAACTGTCTTGCTCGCACTGATCATACACCAAGCCCTATCTCTTATTTCTGTACTTACAGGTCTCAATGCTGCAAAATCAGGGCCGGGAAATGATGATTGTCACCAGTGGGGCGGTAGCTTTTGGAAAGCAGCGGTTGCGCCATGAGATCTTGCTTTCTCAGAGTGTGAGGCAAGCACTTCATTCGGGCCAGAGTCAGCTAAAAGATGTGGTGAGAGGCTGGTGGTGCTCCTGCTTTTCCTTGAGTGTTGGGTACTACCTGTTCAAGTCACTGCCTGACAGCTGCTCTTTGTCTTTGTAGGCTATTCCAGTCTTGGAGGCTCGAGCCTGTGCAGCAGCTGGGCAGAGTGGACTAATGGCTCTGTATGAGGCCATGTTTACACAGTACAGCATCTGTGCAGCTCAAGTAAGGCATTGTTTCTTTCCTATACTGACGTGCTACTTCTGGAGCTTATTGTCACATAAATGGTAGCTTATACAAGAGTGCCTTGCTAAATATTTCTGAACAGAGTTATCTATCGTCAAGATAAAATGAATATACTTTTTGTTTTTGGAGTTCAGGTGTGTTCCGATCTTTTATAGTGGGGAGGGTCTGTTAAGATCTCTTCACAAAAGCTGAAGTTGGTGGTCCAAAGTGAGGGTTTAAAAACCACAAGTGACTACACTGCGACACATTCTGTAAAGCTGATGGCAGTGCATATCCACGCTTCAGAACTTGCTGTCCATCTGCTCTTTGAACTTTTACAACTTGTGGATGATGGTATCCCTGGCCTGGGTCTTATACTGATGGCTGCAACTGTATCAGTTGAACTACTCTTAAACAGGCTTTGCTCATCTTAGATACTCTGAAAATACAGAATTGCTTTAACTGTGAGGCTTTATTTGTTTAGACAGTTTTAATGAATTTAGTAGCCTAGTGTGAAGTCTTGTTGAAGGAACTTCTTACTGTAATATGGGAGAGGCGATTGGGCCAAATTGCTTATAATATAGCTAAAAATCACTATAGGTCGTGCTGGATTGTAATCTTACTCAAATCTCTAGACAACCGTCATTCCTTTGATATAAAAGAATTAATTGCCCATGCCAAAAAACTTAGCATACACATTGATTCCAAGAGCTGTTGTAACATTTGAGTGGTGGAGTTCTTTGCTTAATTCTCAAATGTCCAGTGACAGAGTAAAAACAAAAAAAAGTCTCTCTAGAGCAGACATTGAGGGCGGTTTTGTCTTAAAACACCAAAAGAAAGAGGTGCTATCTGCATGCAAGAGGCAGGATTGTTTCAGAAGAGCAAGTGAGTTCTAGTGAGCAGAAGAAAAGTCTTGATATAAAGCATCCCTTCTGCTCTCTACAAGTAGGAGCATTAAAGTGGGAGGAAAAACTGGAAAGGCAGCATCTTGAACTATCTATTAAATTGTTCAGGGTTTTAGTAATCATCAGCATCTATGTTCTGATTATGATGGTATTTTCCAAGTTCATTCATTGAGTGTGTGACCTGCCAGCATGAGATAGGCTATTACAGGCTTCAGTGGAATAAGCCTGGTAATATTGTTGAAAGAACATTTCTCACTTGCATTCTATATCTTTTTAAAAGTGGCTTTTGTTTCTTTAGTGACCCAGAAGGCATGACTGCTCTGTTGTGACATGTTAATACATACGTTTATATGATGTTCTCATAGGAAAGGTGGTAGGCTTAGTAGTCTCTTTCTTCCTTTTAGATTTTAGTCACCAATCTGGATTTCCATGATGAACAGAAGCGTCGCAACTTAAATGGAACGTTACATGAACTTTTAAGGATGAATATTGTCCCTATAATTAACACTAACGATGCAGTTGTTCCACCTCCAGAGCCAAACAGTGATCTGCAGGGGGTAAATGTGGGTAAAGTATTGCAAGGGTGGGGGGGGTCCTGGTTGCAGATGGTGCAGCACTAATGTGTACTTGACTAATGCCATAATAGGGGACCTCTGAAGTCTACAGCAGAGAAACAAAGATACAGAATTAGTATGTGGACAGAGGGTACTGGAAGACTGTGTTGACTTGTCTGTATTTGGCATGATACAGTGCTGTGGGGTGAAACCAGAGTGAATATTGTCTGCTTTACCAAAAGTAAGCATGCCTCTGCAGATCATCTAATCCAGCACCCCGTCTTAAAACTATGTCAGTTAGTGCCTCTTGCCCTGCCACTGGTCACTAAGGTGGAGAATGAAAGTACTAATGACACTGGTTGTCATTTGGATACCGCTTTACTAAAGCGTATGTACTTTTACACAAAGATTACCTCTGAAGT
>VZTR01023019.1:0-26425 GCA_013400775.1 Chaetops frenatus | reverse complement strand
TTCCAGTGAGTGTGAAAAAAGTAGCTCAGAAGGACTTGTTCATGCTGAGGTAGACTTCTTTTTTATGTAGGCACCAAATATTTCTTAGTTCCTCACACTATTCACTGCTTCTGATCTGCATGTGTATTGCAGGTAATTAGTGTGAAGGATAATGACAGTCTGGCAGCGCGACTGGCTGTGGAAATGAAAACTGATCTCCTGATTGTTCTTTCAGATGTAGAAGGTTTGTGAATAATTTCTTTAATTTCTGGTTTTAGTGAAGCACATCAAACCAACCTCTTTTCCTGTTCTACCGGTCTCTTCAGTTCATCTCTTTTACAAGGACAATTGCAATGTACTAAAATAACTCCTTAAGGCCTATACCCAATGTTGATGCTGTGGCATAAGCCAAAGACTGTCTGACACACTGTTGAATCTGAGTGGAGGAGAATGCATGTGAACCTGAGACCTGTTCTGGATCCCAAAATACCACATGTACTATGGTACTTCTGCTAGCTTCTCAGAGTTGTATGATAGTCAGGAATAGCAGGCAGGATAAGAGCTATGTGCCTTGAATCAGGAGTATAAGCCAAATACAATTCTACAGTAGTTTGTTTCTTCAGGCAGCAGGTTCTGTCAGTGAATTAATTATCGATGTGTTGCAAGTCCTGGTCATTGCTTTCTGGATACCTGGGTCTTGCTAGCTTTTTCTGTCTCCCTTTCTTTTGGCTTACCACTACTCTAGTCTTCTGAGCTGTGCTGTTGTGACATAAGCCTGTCACCTATAGATGTTGAACTTCCTTTTCTGGAGAGAAGAAGGTAGTGGGTACAGTTTCAGATCAATGCAGCCCACATCACCTTAAGTCACAGAGTCTTTTCATCTTCTCCAGATGGATTTCTTTCAGTAGGTGCTGGACTTTAGCACATACTTGAGGCCCTGAGGAGGAAAGAGGTGTCTTTCCATAAGCATGGTTTCTTTTAGCAGATGCAGCCAGATTTCATGATTAATTCTAGTTCAAATTACTGTCTCAGAACAACTCGTAAAAGCAACGGTCAAGAGAGTTTGTAAAAAACCCCGAAAACCAGCACATCTGAAGCTTATTCATTCAATGTGGCAACTTGTTTATGGAGAGATGTGTGTCCTCCCCTTCCCAAGCTATCAAGGGTGGGCACAGATAGACTGCACTTGTGCTCTCTAATTTGTTGTGAAAGTATTTGTGCACATAGAATTTCTGGGAAGTGTAGTGGTAGAGTTGAAGATTAATATGTTAGGTAAACCAAAGTGTCATTCAACTCTAAGCATAGTGAGATTAAATTACTTAATTAAAAAAAAATACTAACAAGAGTATGTCTCTGTAGTGTTGTGTTCCTTCTTAGTAGAATTCAGTAGTTACCATTTTTACATGTTTCTGAATTGCCTATTTTCTCATTGTGCAACCCACCGTTCAAGAATATCATCTGAGTCTTTGGTGAGGAGGACTATTGTTTGCCTGTTCAGTTGAGGATTTGTGTATGTAAGCCCTGATGTTGAACATCTAAAAGGTGCAAACTGTCTCAAACCTCAGCCAAATGTAATTACCTCCCAGCTTGCTTGCTGCTATTCAGCATGTGAGTTTTTGGTTTCTTATTTTTTAGGCTTTCAATAAACCTATACCTTTTGAGTCTGCCAGTTAAGAATTTTGTGCTTTCAGTCCCACCAAAAAAAGGAGTCAGTGGAAGTTTTCAATCTTATAAAGTGGAACACAGCTTTTTAGCCTCGTGTTGGTTGTTTTTGTTGTTTTTCTTTTTTCATGAGTGAGCTTTGGACATGAGGGTATATAACTGATTTTTATTATTTATTTCAGGACTCTTTGACAGCCCTCCAGGGTCTGATGACGCAAAGCTTATTGATATATTCTACCCAGGAGACCAGCAGTCTGTAACATTTGGAACCAAATCCCGAGTGGGAATGGGTGGCATGGAAGCCAAGGTAGAAATACGGAACATTTGTTTAATAATTGTGAAGGAATGGGAGCTACATGAGATGATTGTGCTTTGTGCTGCTGTTCAGATGGATCTTGGCAGGCTGCAGGAATGGGCAGGCCAGAACCTTAGGAGTTCAGTAAAAATAAATGCTAAGTCTTATGCCTAGGGATACTGGTATGGGCTGGAGAATTAACTGCCTCGAATGCAGATTTAGTGAAAAGGTCACAGGGGTTCTGGTAGACACCAAATGGAATGTACGCCAGCAATATGGCCTTTGGGCAAAGCAGGCCAACAGTGTCCTGCGTTGTATAGAAAGAACATAGCCAGCAGGTTGAGGAAAGTGGTTACTTTCATCTATTCAGCACTAGTGAAACCACATCTGTAGAGTTGTGTCTGGTTCTAGACACTGTAGTACAGGAAGGACATGGCATGCTACAGTGAAACCAACAGAGAGCCATGAACATGATTAAAGAATTGGTGCACTGTCACACTAAGAGAGGCTGAGGGCTAGGATTGTTTACACTGGAAAAGAGAAGGTTTGGGTATAAGTAGCCAAAGGAAGGGTTTAGGGAAGGCAGAACCAGATTCTTCTCAGTGGTATCCAGGGAACAGACAAGAGGCCATGGGCACAGACCGAAATATAAGTGATTAAACGGAAATGTAAGAATTTTACAATGAGGTTACTGAAGCACTGGAGCAGGTTGCCAAGAGAGCCTGTAGATTCTCTGTTTGGAGATGTTCAAAATCTAACTGGATGGTGTCTTGAGTAACGTGCTCTAGTTGGCCCTGCTTTGAGCAGGCAGTTGGACTGTATGATTTCCAGGGATCCTTTCCAGCCTCAGCTATTCTTTGTGTACCCTGAAATGGTATATGGGTTCCTTTTGCTTTTCTTTTAGGTCCATGTGAATTGAAAAGAGCAAGTAATGAATTACACTCCAGTAGATTTTAAAATGTGACATTTGGAACTGTATTTTAGTGTTTTAAATTAAAATAAGAGTCAAATCTTTCTTAAGTGATAGTTCAAAGACTTTGGGAATCCCCATATCTTAAATCTGATATGGTACCTTCCTCTCCTTTCTGAGTTTGTATAATGTACTGTTTGCTTCTGAAGGGTATATTGGTGGAGACCAAGGTACTTCAGTTTTTGAGAGCAAGATTAGTAGAGGTGGGAGGGATAATGGGTTATAGTTCTGTGTACAGTCAGGTAGTCTTAGTATTCATTGCTGTGAGTACATAAACATGGGTATGTTGTGAGACCTTAGTATATGTCTCTCATGAGGCTGAGATACGCACTGCTGTAGTATTAATTGCTGCAGGTTTCCCAGGGACGTATCTGGAGAGTTGTCTGTAAAAACCAAAGCAGATCTTGACTAAGCAGGAAAAGACCAAAGTAAAATTCTTCACCAGTTGTGTTATTGACTATTCCCTTTTCTGAAGAATCAGGTAAGGCACACTCTTAAGTTTCAGAGCATGGACTGGAAGGTGGCAAAAGGAGGAGGCATTTGTAACTATGGGATGTACAAACCTTATTCAGAAATGACTTTACCTTATCTGGCTTCTAAGATAGTTTAAACGATTCCGGGTATTGAAGGTAAAGCTGCCAAGGTCGGACGTTACTTGTATTGTAAAAGTAATAATCTGTTAGAGTTATGTGGTGTCTTTTGAGTCACATAGAGGCAGGTGTTGTAACAAAAATTTGCTACAGTTGAGAAGGTAGGTGAAATTTTTGGAAAACTGTAGCATCAATAATAGAAAACAGATGATGGCTCAAAGAACAAATCTCGACTTTCAGTGTGAAATTTGAGCAATAATGAAGCAGTTGATGGTCTTTTGGTCGCTGAGTTTGATGTGATAGGCATGTCTGACATTTGTGTCTCATAGTCACTATGGACTGTAATACCAAATTGTAGAACCATATTAGGAAAGCATAGAAGTGAGTAAGCAGAGAAGCTTTTCCAATTAAATAAATGACACATAATTAAATATAGTAGTGGATAATATTGCCCATACGTTGACTGGGAGAAGAAATCAAGGAAACCACTGGCAGTACCTCTTCAGCAGGTAGCATCTGGGATTTGAGAGAAATCATGTTCCTCTCAAAAATGTGGAAAGAGGCCAATCTTAGGACCAGTTAGTACACAGGGATTTCAAAGGACCTTTACTAATGAGCTAATCCTCATGTAAACTTAACATACTGTAGAAGGATTAAACAAATTTCCGTTTAGTCTTAGAAGTGTCTTGATTTCTCTTTGAAAGCATAAGTGATCAATCTGGACAATCAGAGTGGGCCAAGAAGTCTTGTTGAGAGTGGTGGTTCAAATAACCAGTGAATCTTTTGAAACTGGCTCTGTCCTTTCCTGTAGGTGAAAGCAGCTCTGTGGGCCCTGCAAGGAGGCACTTCAGTAGTGATTGCAAATGGAACCCACCCAAAGATCTCAGGTCATGTCATCACAGATATCGTAGAAGGGAAAAAAGTTGGAACTTTTTTTTCAGAGGTAAAACCTGCAGGTGAGTACGGAGGTAATGTGTACCTTGAGAATTGTAGAGATTTCCTGAAAAATTAAAATTTGTCTAGAGCTGTACAATAACTGGGAAACCACCCTCTGCTTGCAAAATGGATTTTGAAAGGTATTTTTTAAAGTAGGGACCAAAACTGCTGAATTCCCTGTTCTTCTTCCCTCCAGTTGAGAAACTGGTGCATTAGACTTGCATTTGAAGAATGCAATGATTAGAGTAGAAGTTTTGCCTTTTGTAGTCTTAAGAGTTATCATCAAGTATCTGTGATTTCAGTGTGAAAATATGGACATAGAATGTGCTGCTGAACTAAGGTAGTGTTTAGGTTTATTTTTTATCATAGATTTCTTTTATGACTATCTTCTGGTAGGTAGGAATGCCTTGCTGGAGCTGTGTAATAATTGCTGGATAAAATCAGACCAAAGATCCATGACCTTAGCAGAATAGATACTGGAGTGATACTTTTGACTTGCACTTTAAGCCAAGTGAATTTCTTTGTGTTTGGAAATCCTTAATGGATTTCTTGTATAAGTATGTCAAATCATTCTTTGAACACACTCGGTGTCATAACGCTCAAGTGCCTCTTTGGTTAGCCCCACTATAATAAGTTGGTATCAGCAGTAAAGCTTTTAATCTTGTGATCCCATTCTAAGTCACAGATATGGTAAGTAGCAAAAGTCCATCCCTGTGGACTGTTGTGGTGTTTACTCCAATCATCTCTTTGTCTTCTGTCTTCCAAAACCCACACTTTGGAAATTCAAGTAACTTTAAAAAATCAAGTCTATCTGCTTACATACATCATTTTTCTCCAAGAACACTAAAAAATGCCATATTTTGTAAAGTATGATATCACTTCAGAAAGGCGTTTAAGATATCTTAAATTAGTCTAATTAATCTCATGTCCACTCATTCTTTTCTTACACTTCCCACTATACCTCTCTATAGTTTCTACTTGGGCAATTTCCATGGCACCCTTCTTAAATGGAAGTTGGATTCAAGTCACCTGGTTTACAGGCTATTTCAGGAGAGTTAAAAATGTCAGTTTACCCACAAGCTGCTTGCGAATTCTTTGCAGAAATGCTACCTGAACAGGGTGACTTGAAACAGAAGCACAACGTGTTTTATATAATTTCAGCACCTTGCTTCTAAAATGCATACAAGGAAAGACAGACAGAAAGCAATTTTTATGCAAGCTGTTCCTAGGGTTTTGGCTTCCATTATTGTTTGTGTGTTCCCGTGCATACATTCCTCAGCTGGATACTTTTCAAAGTTTGCCTCTTTTCTTTCAGTAGCCTACTGTGCCCTGGAGACTTAGCTATCTTTCTGTTCTTTTGCCTTTTGTCAAGTCTTTTTGACATGTGCTGCACACTTGCTGTGACACAATGTTTGTCATGATTCTTTATGTAGGGACCATAAGAGTATTTTTGTGTCAGGTACAGACTTTTCTGTCTTTTTTTTTAATTTGTCTGTTAAAAACTGTAGCAGCTTTCACGCTCTGAACAAAGAATTGGAAGATAAATGGGCTAGTGCTCACTTCTGCCTATGCTATTACTTTGTCTGCATAGAATATTTTTGGGTTTTTTTGCAGGCCCTACTGTAGAACAGCAGGCTGAAATGGCTCGAGCTGGTGGCAGGACCTTGGCGGCTCTACAGCCTGAGCAGGTGACAAAGCAATATGGCCATGTTGTTAATACTGTGCATGTGTGGCAAGTTTTATAACAGACTTATAACATAAATGGGCCCACTGGGACAAGAATCTATTATTTCTGTGCCAGATCCCTTGTTTGTATTGTAGCCTGCTTAAAGATGAGAAAAGCGAAAGATCATGTTCCTTGGGGCTGTGAAGTAATATGGGCCTTCATGTGAGGTTTATAAAAATTTTGATAGCATTAAGTAATACACAAGTGAATTGAGATGGGAGCTGCTGAAGAATTGACTGGAATAACTTGCTCCATTCACACCTGTGTGGAGTTTAGCATACAACATGTATACAAAAGCGGAGCTGTAGACAATTACTCTCTTGCAGCTGGGTGGGTATCATGTGGTACAAGGTGCTCTTAAAGGAAGGACATGTGAGTTTGGTGAAGAAGACTGGGAAAGGAAAGCAAGATAATAAGCAAGGTAGAGGCTGAAGCAGTGTTTGGTCTTCGTTTTCAATGTGATGCAGGCTGGAAAAATCGGCTGGCCAAGTATCGGGAGAATTAAGATAGTGAGAGGATGTGGTCAGCATAAATTGGACTATAGGAACTAGATGTCAAGCAGCATGGACTTTGAGTGAGAAGTCAGTGCAGAAACTGTTTTCTCTTTCAGAGAGCAGAAGTTATTTATCGTCTTGCTGACTTACTAACGGACCAGAGAGAAGAAATTCTCTTGGCGAACAAAAAGGACTTAGAGGAGGCTGAAAATAAAGGTACTGTTTAAAATCTTTCCATAGTAATACTATCATCTTGGATCTCTCTGGGTCTCAACACAAATGAACAGAACTAGAATCTTCTGTCACCTGGGATTGGGCAGTGTGGCTGACAGAGATTAGTGAACTCAGGACTTACAGAGCTTGTCAGTGTGAACAGCTGCAGCCTCTTCCATTGCATAAAACAGATGCCTTCATCAGAGAAGGTACTGAGGCAGTGCAAAACACCAAGTGGTGTATTGTATAAAAAAAAAAAAAAGAATGGAGCAAATATGTCTGTTACTGTCATGCATAAAGTGAGTTTGGTTATTGAAGGGAAGGCTATCATCTCTACACTTAAATCGATGTTTGCGAAAGCATCAGTTGTCCCCTTCTGATTGAGGAAGGTTCTCCTTAAGAACTCAGATGAAACCCATTCTTCTGTGTTAGACTGATGCATTCATTGAGAAGCTGGAATTGAGATGTATATGTGTTGGCATAACAAATACATGAAAAGGACACATCATGAATAGTATTCTGTGGAAGGCACTACTGACCAGAGTATTTGAGGGGACATTGCTGGCTTAACTTACTATTTGAACACGTTCAGACTAGAAAATTCAAGTTATTCTTGCCCAGTCTGCACAGAAATGCTATGCATGTGTCTGTGCTTTGGTGTTTCTCTTTGTCAAACAGAAAGATGAAATTACTGCTTGGACCTCCCAGAAATACTGCAAGGATAGAAATGTGTAAGAAATTCAGTCATCCATTCAGTACATGAAACCTTATCTTTCTGGATGTTGGTGGTTTGTGCAGTTGTTTCATGTACAAAGGACTTATACTTCATTAATTGAAAATGTGGTGGGTGAAATTGTCATCATATTTGAGGGGTTTTATTGTGACTACCAGACTTGATGCTGTGCATTTTTTAATCTCAGGTAGATTACTTGCTAGGGTGTGGGAAAAGTCTTCATTTTCCCGAGGTTCAGCTCCTGTTTAAGTCACTTCTGCTTGAGGCTAGGAAGACCAATCTATCTTCAGCACAACTTTTTCTTTCTTGTAGGGAGATTAGCACTCCCTTTGTTGAAACGCCTAAGTCTGTCTACTTCAAAGCTGAACAGCTTGGCTATTGGTCTGCGTCAGATTGCAGCATCCTCTCAGGACAGCGTCGGCCGTGTAATTCGACGAACTCGAATAGCAAAAGACCTGGATCTGGAGCAGGTGACAGTGCCAATTGGTGTCCTTCTCGTGATCTTTGAATCTCGTCCTGACTGTCTTCCACAGGTATGTAAGGAAGTTAGATCACACTGTTGGGTATTTCTGTTGGCCAGCAAGCAAGAGACTACAAAAAGTGTTGTTTCAAAGGACTCCTGCTTGGATTCATCTACAGTTGATTTTGTTAGCAGCCCTATTTTTTATGCAGAGAAGTTTTCAGAACTTGCTTCTGCAGTGTTCAGTTAATCATTTGTCTTATGCCAGGAATAAGGCAAGTATGTTAAGGGCAAATGCCTTCCTCTGCAGCACTCTGTGGAAGTATTGCTGTAAGTAAATGCTGTTATAGAATGCATGAAAATATGGGTGCTGAACTAGGGCACCCATACTAATGTTGCAGAGGCAACCTTGGTCTTACTTTCTAACTCCCAACTACTTTACTGAGCAACTGAAGTAGATTTTAAAATGAAAACAAAAAAACCCTCCTTGATTAGCAACATTTCTTCCCACAATTTACATTACATGTCTAGGAAGCTTGATTGAGGAGTTCTCTAACATATGAGCAGGTGTTTGTGTAGAAAATGATGGGTACAGCCACTTTAAGAGGATGTGAGGCTCAACCATTGGACAGCTTTGTACCTTATGCCAGATTTTTGTGAGTAATCCCCATTTCACGGTGAAAAGGAGTATGCTGTAGGAAAAGTTCCTGTGAAACAAAAAGGCACTAGTCTCCCTTGACTACCAGCTCTGTTACAGATAGCCAGTATGTTACCTTGTTGAATTCACATCTGTCTTCCTGGACTTCAACCCAGGTCTCTTGCCTTGCATAGCTGATGTCTTCCTCTTTCTCTTCGCTGTATCTTAAAACTCACACCAGACTGACTCCTGGATTCCCTGCCCTCCCTTTCCCTGCTTTGCTTTACAGATTTGGGATAGCTTGTCTGGGTAGTTGCTAAGTTGGTAGTTCTTGCCAGCCTCCTGTCCTCATGCTCACATCAGGCTTTCTGATGCAACTTCAGAGGATCATCTTTGATAACTCTGCATCTGAATTGCATGATTTCTGTCCCATCCTGTACCTGATAGTTGGAGGATCTCTGATTGAGAGGAGCAGTTCCCTCCTCGGTTTACTACTGCATCTCAGGCTTGTTTGGGTTAAGATTTAATAAGCTTCTAGTGAGCGTATACAAATAGCATGTTTGCCTCTATTACTTATGGGGTGAAATTGCAAGCATCCTTCAGAGACTATTTTGTGTAGATTCCACCAAATCCAGTTGTTGCTCTGAAGTATAGTCATGCTCTACAAGTCTTTGATACTGAAACATTTTGAAACCCCTTACCCTGTGTTCTACTTTTAGTCAAAAATTCTACAAATTCTACAAAAGAATTTTACAAATTCTTGATTTTTGTGTATTAATTATTGGTATTTTTTTCTTTTCATTTTTTCAAACCATGTCAAAGCCTTTCTTTTAATCTAATACCTTTTTATTTAAATAAGCTTATTTGTTTAGTTTTCCTTTGTGATACTCATCAGGAGGGGCAGATACTTAGAAGGTACTTTTAAAATACAATCAGACAGCTTTTTAGGATCTAGTTATATAAGTTAAAAAGACACACGATAGTTATGTAAGGCAGACTTCCCAAACTGTTATATTTAAGTGTGTTTTTCTAAGTGTGTCTTATTTTTCAATATTGTTTTTAAATGAGGTAGAATATCAAGCATTGTGATCATTGTTACTCATTTGAAACTAGAAGGGGAAAGATGCATCTGGCTCATTATTTTATGAATCAGAATCAAAAGTGTGCCACCAAGCTAACTTCCTATTAGGTGTGAGCCTGGCTAATTTTGGCATCAGCATCTCAACAACGTACAATAGGTACTCTAATGTATGGTGATGACATATACAGCTGATGTTAATGATACATATAATCTTTCCCAGAAGATAGTAATACAGCAAAGTAACTTAAAATACTGACTTTGTTTATTCTAAAAGTTCTGGAGAGGAGGTGATTTTGTTTTCCAAAGGAGTGCATGCTTTTAAACTTTTTTTTTAAGTAGGTGGACAAATGTGAGGCCATTGTAAATGAAGTTGCGATGAGGAATACAAGAAAGGATACAAAAGTAAAATAAGTTTTGAAAAAGAGCTTTATTGTGTCTGACATACTCCTAAGTAGAAAAGAACAAAAGCCTCTTGTGTTGCTGGATTTAAATGGGGGAAATCTGACACCTTAAAGAGAAGGGCAGCAGTATCTATCGGTTTCTTCTGATGCTAAACATGGAAGCAAAGATGATGCTGGCCCTATTGTCTCAATTTTTTTTTTTTCTCCACACTTAGAGCAAGCGTTGTCTATTCATGACTGCTATTTTAGACAGCTTGTTTCCCGTTCATAGGAAGAGCTTATTTGCCAGTCTCCGCTGGAATGGTTAGGGACAAGAGTTCTTGCTCTTAGAATTATTCTCTGTGGGGTAATTTCCCACACAGCTATCCAATTCATATGAAGACCTATGTCCATAATTTCTTCTTACTTGTTAACTCTAGATTCCCCATGGCAATAGTACCCTGGAAACTCAAGTGTGTTCCTGAAACTAGCACATTTAATTTCTAAAATTAAATATGCTGCTACTTTTAATGGTTTTTTGGAGCCATAAAAGGAAAACTGTAGATCAATATTGAGGAAATCAACTGAACAAAAATTCTGTTTTTATTTTGTGGGTGTTATTCTGACAGAAGAACTGGATTACATTTAAGGGGTTTTTTTTTTCCCCCCTAATAAACTCCTTTGACAGGTGTCTGCTTTGGCCATAGCCAGTGGAAATGGCTTACTACTTAAAGGAGGGAAAGAGGCAGCACATAGCAATCAAATCCTTCATCATCTGACACAAGAAGCACTTTCTATTCACGGAGTCAGAGATGCAGTGCAACTGGTAAGTGCCTAGAGTTATATCAACTATTTTTTTGCTATGGTATGTATAAAAAGTGTGGGCAAAACTTGAGAGTTCAAACTGTAAACTCTTTGTATTGCAACTACCACAGGTAAACACAAGAGAGGAAGTAGAAGATCTCTGCCGTTTGGATAAGCTGATAGATCTTATCATTCCACGTGGTTCATCACAGCTAGTCAGGAATATCCAGAAAGCTGCTAAGGGAATTCCAGTGATGGGACACAGTGAAGGGATCTGTCATGTGTATGTTGACACGGATGCCAGTGTTGAGAAGGTCACACGAATAAGTAAGCTGTGGGAGGGTGACTTGAATCTCATGGGTGTAGTTGAACTCTGGAGTATACAATGTAGTTATGGTAATTTATAATTTATATAATATCCAAAACCTTTGTTGTAAATGTTATGTAACCAATTATCTACTCTTAAACCTCAGTCAGAGACTCAAAGTGTGAATATCCTGCTGCCTGTAATGCTCTGGAAACTCTCTTAATTCATCGAGACTTGCTGAGAACACCATTGTTTGATCAGATCATAGACATGTTGAGAGTAGAACAGGTTAGTCACTCATACTTGTGTTTTGTTTTGTGGTTTGTGTTTGGTTTTTTTCCTAAAACTTTAGAAGCATTTAGTCTGGCTGATGTAGCCCTGTTTACGTGGCGTAACATTTCAGTTACCTGTATGTGTCCTTGTATATGTCAATGAACTTTGCTTCTCCACACAATGTCAAGTGTTTCTGTAGAAATTATCTGAAAGCAGCTTATTCAGGACAACTGCAGGCTGTTAGTGGGATACCTTTGCTATATACTTCCTTGTATGTGGCAAAAACAATCTTCTGCCATAAAAGCATATACACAACTCTTTCGCTACCCTTTCAAGTTGAGCCAGATGCAAAGCCTCATCTTCCTGAATCTATTCATTTAGCTTCTTACCCCAGTGAATTCCCTTCCTGTTTTTTACCCTTTCTGAATTTGCTTCATACATATGTTTTTTTAAATTTTCCTCTCGCATGCCCTTTATTCCCACCCATTTTCCCTCCTGGTATGTCAAAGGATATCAAAAGGCCAGCGTACTAATTAGTTTTCTAGACACAAGTAATGTTTTTTCAGTAAAGGTAGCAGAGATGCATCAGGAAGAAGTATCCATGAAGTAGTGTGAACTGCACATAAATCAAGGGTTTTCACACAGTACTGTGTATTTGAGTCAATCAATCACTGCACAGACAGTGATTAATGCAGGATAAAGAGGTCATACGTTTTGATGATGTTAAAAGGGATATAGTAAAAGAAGCTGATAGGTAGTCAGGAGCAAGTTCTCAATGTTTGGGGCTTTTTAATGTCTTGTTTAATTGTTTCTTGGGAAGGGTAGAGCGCAGGGTAGATGTTTGTATTTTGGACGGGAGAAATATGAGTACCCATGTATTTCCACCACCAGCCCTAACCCATCACCTTACACAGTGGCAGGGATATTACCTCTGTCTAATCTGATGTGACAACATAAAACATGCAAATATTGAACAGGATTATGCAATTAAAGTAATTTATAGATACACAAGAAAATGCTGATTTACAGCTATCTTCTTAAAAGCCTTCACATTTAGTGAAGTTGCATTAGACTTATGCCTTATTTACCATTTATGCTTTTCCTGTCAGAATTTCTTGAGTTTCACTTGCACAGAATTTCTGTTCGGTATCTGTTCTAAATTATCTCTCATTGTTTAGGTGTTTTGGCAGATGTTGATAATGTGTTGAAATCTTCTTTATAACAAATGAAAAATATCTGTGTGAGGTTTTTTTTGTTTTGGACCCAGTAACTCCTTTGCATCTGAGATATGCTTCAGAGAGGGCTGGTATCAAATTATAAAGTAGAAGGATAAAAGTCATTCAAGATCTTAAGGCTTCTGTAGGTGCAAACCTGGAAGCATTCCTTTTGTTATTCCCTGCATTGCAGTTGCTGTCTTAAAACAAAGGCTGGCCTGCAGTATTTTAGCTGTTTTCCTAGCAGTGCTGTACTGGCCTTTTCTGCCTGATGACTAAGTGATGCAATTGCTTTAAATAATTTCAAATGAGTCCTGAATTAGGAGCTTGTCATGGTACGTAGCCAACCTAGCATGTCAGTTACTGTACTTTGTAGCTAATTCACCTGTGTGCCAAGTTTCCCAAAGTACAGGTGTATTTTTCTTACACTGCATGCATGTTGTGAATTAACTCCAGTCAGTGGCTAAGCACCATCCAGCTGCCTGCTTACTCTCCTCTGCTCCAAGTGGGACAGGAGGAGAAAATTAGAGCAAAAGCAAGGAACCTTGACAGTTGAAAGATAGCTTGATAAGTGAAGAAAGAGGAAGAAGAAAGGGGACAAAGAGGAGGAAACAACCCAATAAAAAAGTAAACCCCAAAACAAAACTAAAAACCCACCAGTCCCCCAAAACACCCACAAGGAAAAGCTAATTATTTGCTATCTGCCACAAGAAAACCAATGCCCAGCCAGTCTCTTGAGGAATGCCTACCTTCTTGAAAAACCCCTCCCCTCAGTTTGTATTGCTGCATATGACATTATATGGTATGGAATACCCCTTTGGTCAGTTATGGTCATCTGTTGGCTGTGTTCCCTCCCAGCTTCCTGCACACTCCCAATCTTCTTGCTAGGGGTAGAGAGATGATGGAGTAGGGAGAGAGGAGAACAGTGATGCTGTGCAACTCTTGTTCAGCAACAGCTGAAAACATTGGTGTGGTTTTAACACTGTTTTAGCACCACAGGGACTGCTATCCATGTCATATTGAGTACAAGAAGCTACACGTTCACCTGAAAGGCTCTGGTATGGTCAGTAGCCACAAACAAAATGTTTCTGGTATTGCAGGTGAAGATTCATGCTGGCCCAAGGTTTGCATCTTACTTGACATTCAGTCCTTCAGAAGTGAAATCTCTGCGCACGGAATACGGGGACCTGGAGTGCTGCATTGAGGTGGTGGACAGCGTTCAAGAGGCTGTTGAACATATCCACAAGTATGGAAGTTCCCATACGGATGTTATTATCACAGAGAATGGTTAGTGACCAGACTCCTTCTTTAAGCTGCTGTTTTGGTTTGACTGCTAATTCTTGGTGTTAGTGTAACTAACTACATAGTAGTAGTTCTCCTCTTGGGTCTATGCCAGTTCAAAACCTTAGAACTGTGCCAAGGCAAAGGTTGACTCTCCAACCAAACCAAGGCCTGAACTTCTGAGAATCAGCTGTAGTAAGGGCATGTTGATCTCCTTCTGACCAGTGTGAGTCAAGTAGGCTTCTGTTTCTGTACTTGCTGAGCTTAAATGCATGTCACTATAAGGCATGCATTTGATACCATAACCACTGCCACAGGACCTGGTGAACTAGTGATTTATACTGGAAATAGACATGCTCTTGAATGTCTGTCCTGTTGCTAAGGGCTATTGACCTCCAAGTTCACATACTTGCATGTGGCATTTCTGTATTGTAGTTCTCAAATATTACCTGCTATAGCAATTGAGTTTAGGATTTTTCAGTATTTGGAAAAATTCCTTGTTTGAGACTAATGGAGAGCTGGCTGTAGCTTAACTGTCTCAGTTTGAATGACAAATGCTGTTTGGGGCAGCTGTTCTTTCTCCTTAGTCATGCAGCTAAAGCTGTCTTTGAAGGTTCTGAGCTGAGTGGAGTTAGAATTAGACATCCTTTTGCTTTCTTCTAATCTTTGCGCGCTCCTTCTAAGGTTTGCAGTTGTGTCTACTTGATAAGCATACTGGAAGGAAGGTATAAATGAGCGTGGCTTAACACAGGCTGTTGAAGTACTGTCTGATAAATGTGAAAGTTGCATGTGAAAGTCGTATTGTTACATATGTTCACTGTTTTATGCTGTGTTTCTCAGAATACATGATCATTCTGTATGTAATGGATTTTATTTTTGTCTCTGCCTCTTTCCAGAGCAAACAGCAGAGTTCTTCCTCCAGCATGTGGACAGCGCTTGTGTTTTCTGGAATGCCAGTACCCGATTCTCTGATGGCTATAGGTTTGGACTTGGTAAGAGGGAAGATATTGCAGGGTTGTGACTGCAGGATTTTCTGGTGTGTGAAAAGTGTGGCAGTATGAACCCTGAAAGATAGGATTAGTCTCTTATCTTACTGTCTAATAAAAGGTTTTTCAGGAAAGGTACTGTATGAAAAGTTGAAGCCTGGAAATTTCATCCACACAAAGATGTTTTGGATCCTTGGAAACTCTATTCAACTGCAGTAAAGTATGCTGCGTGCATATAGTGACAGAACAATGCAATCCAGGATGTGAAAGTGCTGAACAGCTTGCCTTTTGTTTCTCTTGCTAATGATGCTGTAAAGAATGCAGTGTTTCAATTCTGCTGGGCAGATTCAGATGCTGTCCAGTGTTCCAGTCCTGCAGTGTTAAGGAATGAAGGGCAGGAACCAAACTGAGTATCAGCTGATTAAATAACCAGGTGTACCTGCTGTGAATTGCAGACGACAAGGGAAACATTCTTTGAAGAGGTGGAAAATCAGAAGTCTCCACTACACGCTACTACTGTGTCAGCTGGAACAGTGTTCCATGTGGCTAAAAAATTCCAGTTAAGGTCTTCCAATATCTCCTCAATGTGATAAAAAAGGACATACGATCATAATCTTTACTAATTTAGATGTTTTTTTTTTTTTTAAGGATTATGCCCTCAGATCAGTCGAAGAGCAATATAAGAGATACCTTGCTCTCTCTTGCATCTTTCTTTCTGAAAGTCACTGTAGTAGCTGGAAGTATAAACATTACAATTTATAATGTAATAGTTAATCTCCTTGAGCTTCTCTATCAGGTAAATGGAACTGATATTTGGAGAGAAGCAGAGAAAGGCAGGCAGCTTTTTTACTTAGAGGTGCAAAACCATTTAGTATGAAGTGAACATCATCAGAGGATTAATTATCTTTATGTGTTTCCTACAGGTGCTGAAGTGGGAATTAGTACTTCGCGCATCCATGCACGTGGACCAGTGGGAATTGAAGGACTCTTAACTACAAAGTGGTTGCTGAGGGGGGACAGTCATGTTGTTTCTGACTTTTCAGAGCATGGGAGCATGAAGTATCTTCATGAAAGCCTCCCTCTTCCTCAGAGAAATGCCAACTAAAAATGTTGGGGAGAAAACCCAGGGGTATAATTATTTCCTGAAGAAGTTCAGGCTTCAGGATAATCTCTGGTGAAAGAGTTTGTTTTTCATCTTCAGAAACATTGTCTTTGGTCATTTTGCAGTTCAATGAATACAAAATGATCCCATCAATGAGAATTCCACCCCCCCCCTTTAGTTTCCTTAGATAGTATCTCCAAACTGACCTCAGTTCTCTCAGAGACAGATTTTTTTTCAAATCATACAGGTAACATTATAAAGGATTTCAGTATTGACTGCATTCCTTTTTTTTATCCCAGTGCTCCCTGTAGCAAGTATGTTTGGTGGTGGAGCATAATTTTTTTTTTTCCTAAATTTTTTTTTTATTCAGGTATCTGTTCTGGAGAACAGACTCAGTACTGTTTTGGTTTTGAGTTTTTTTTTCTTCAGTCTTAGGATCATGGCATCTCTTGAAAGCCGGAAAGCTTTATGCTTAATTTCCTCCTATTTGATCAGTCTTGAGATAGGGCAACAGGTGTTCCAAATGTATAGTAAGCTTTTGACCAAGAAACTTTTTATATCTAATTCTTTGTATTGTTGACTATTGTAGATAAATAACAATTGTCTGCTACATTAATTTTGTTACTTATTTGTATCAAAGGTTTATTTTTCTTCAGTTTTATATAAAACTTACTCCAGCAGCACTTCGACGATGACTTGTCCGGAATGAAGATGTCCACCTGCACAAACACTTCTTCGGTGCACTGCAGCCCCGCCACACAGCTGGCAGCCAGAGCTCCCCACTGGCTGCAGGACATCCCGCTCTCGGTTCAGCGCTGCCAGGGGGTCCCAGTGTGCTACTGCCCCGCCAGGGTGCAGTTTCCTTTCCTGCCCACTGCTCTCCACTGCTGTCCTGGCAAGGGTGGCAGACGCGCTGTGCTTGGGATCCGGTGCTACTGCACCCCTTTCTCACAGGGGCATCACGACGGGGAGCAGGGTGCGTCTCCCCTCTGAGCAGATGCCAAGGGCCAGCGGACATGGGTGAAGCGAGTGAGATGCCTCAGTAGGTGTGGATGGCTCCTGTTCATTGAAGGTGGCACAGCCGGGGAGCTCATATTGGCACCGGGGGGGGTCACGATGCAGCAGCTATGAGGGGGGCTTTGCCTGGTCCTGTGGGCTGTGGTGCCATCAGGACCACAGGCAGTGCGTACGCTCGGCCCCTGGTGCACAGACATCCGGCAGCTGGCAGGCCCCAGAGCAAGGCGGTGGTACTGAGGCTCGTCTGCCTGGGTCTAGCAAGGAAGATGGCTTCAGAACCCCCATTCGTCTGAAGTGAAGGTGAGGGCAGGACGCCGAGGGAGGAGATTTCTGGGGGGAGGCGGCAAAGTTGGGAATCGCAAGGTGGGGTTTAAAGTCAGTGTAGGGAAGAAAGCAGTTCAGGAACAGTTCCCCTGGAGCAGGTCAAGGGAGCAGGTTAGTTCTCAGCATGATGTGAGGACTGTGCCCAGGAAGGCAGTTCTAGCATGTGTCTGTGTTGTGTGAACTCTGTTAGTCTGGCTTCTGCATTGTACACTGTACCTTCCTCAGGTCTTGATGTGGAGCATAGCTCTTAGTGATCACTAGGCACCTTGGTAGTTCTCCCGTGAGTCTCAAGTGCATTGCCGCATCAGCATAGTGTCTGTTGAGCCTTTCTCATCTTGCAATTACAGCTTAAGGTGTGGATCTGTCTTGGTGTCTATCATACTGGAGATGTTTCTGAGTGGTCATCGCTCACAGTGGTGAGCCAGGTGGTGCCTTCAGTTCCACTTCTGTGAGTTCTCTTTTGACAGAGTTGTCTCCGGGGATTGCATCCCCATGTCCATAACAGTCTTTTGTCTTAAAGCTTGGCTTCTCGCTCATCCATCATTCTGCTTTCGATGGCTCTCATCCACATCTCCACTGATGGCTGCAGCAGTCACCACTTTTTGGGGCTGCCGTAGAGCACCCGAACTGTTGTGACACTGTTGGACCTCTGCTCGTGGCATATTCCCTATGGAAGTCATTCTCGCTCGTGCACTTGTCGCATCTCACAGTTGTGGTGCTTGTGGTGTTGGGTGTCTGTGTCACGGTTGGAGCTGCCTTACCCTGGGGTGTAGCAATACTAAAGACAGGGTAGCACAGCCTCAGGGTGGTGTGGTAGTACGTTGATCAGTCCAGATACTTTTGGCAAAGACCATACAGTTTATCTCTGGGCTGTAGACAGCTGGCACAGTTATTTTCATTGCCTTTTGAGGGCACCAGACTCTGGCCTTCAGGGAGCAGTAGTTTGTGTGGTAGAGTGGGCTGGGTCTTGAGTGTGCCTTGGCTTTTACAGGTGGGGCTCAATATCTGGGTTGTTTTAGCTGTGTTAGTGTAGAGTAAGCTAGAACTGGACAAAATCAATATTTGATAGACCTTTATTTGTCATGGATTTTAAAAACAAAATGTGAATTTCAATGCTCAATCATTTCTAATGAATTTTTAAAGCCTACATTTAAAGGCTTTTAGATAAGGTAGAAACTCTACTCCTTTTAGCTGCCCAGTTGCATGATGAATTGTTTGGTCAAAGCTTGGAATTTTATTTTTCAAAGTTTGGGAAAAAGTTACAATAATGAGGAATCCTTGTGTTGAGTGTGAGGGAATGAGAGCACTGATCAGGTTTTATTTAACTGTAAAGGTTAGCCAAAAAATTTAAAGTAATTTTTTTTCATTACTGTTTCCTCTGCAAGTGCACTTCTCCTCCAGGAAAACAGTGTTTAGTAGATAGAAAGTTGCTAATTTTCTGCATTGTGTAGACAAAATGGAATAGTGTTCAGAGTTTCTGGTCTCCTACAGACTGAGACAGCCTGGGAATTAATATGTGGGTGATACTGCCTAGTAGTGTAGAACATTTCGCTTTACATTGAAATCCTGTTAGTATTATTGGAGTTCTCTGATGACAGTTTGGTCAATGTCGTTTCTTAAGTCATCTGTGATTTCTGAAGATCTTAAAAGATTACAGTTTTTAAAAAGTGTGAGTCTATGGAGTGTTTTATAATGCAGGTGTAGTTAGTGCCAGTAACAAAATTGTGCCTGCTCAAAATGCGAATTGAAACATTTTAGTGGTGTATGTTACGTGATGCTAATACACAAAGCAGTGTTAGTGTTCTAAAACATTCTTAAAAGCATGTGTTTAAGACAACTACAGAGGTAAACAAGCTCTGGTCATTTCGGGGATCTTTTTGTATCCAAACTCCTGAGCAGGAAGAAAACATTGATGAAGCTCCCGCTAAAACAGTCTGGTGAAGAATTAATGCAGGGTAAATTACGTTTAAATGCAGTATTCCTGCTTTTTAGAGCAGAGCAGGCACTTTCCCTGCGTTCCTGTGGCCCTTGCGTATTTATAATGAAACCCGTTGCAGGGCCAGCAGCTGTTTACTGCTGTATCATTTAGAGCTGCAGCTCGACAGCTTTTACAAGCAGGGCCCATCTCGGAGTAGGGGGGGGTGGGTCGGCCCCGGGCGGGCGCCCCCGGGCCCACGTGCCGCCATTGCTGGCAGTGGGCGCGGGGCCGCGCGGGCCGCGGGCGATGCTGAGGGGTCGCAGCATGGCGGGCGTGGGTGGGCAGGCAGCCGCCTCGGCCACCTCAGAGTCTTACACGGGCCGCGGCTCTTCCACGCCGGGTGTGGGCCGGCGGGCGGAGCAGACGCCCCGCTACACCCTGGGGCTTCTGCAGACGCCGCACAGCTCAGAAAGCATGGGGGGCTCCTCCAGTGGCGGGGCACGGCTGGGCAGCTCCAGCGGGGAAGGCCTCGCAGCCGGCCGGGCCGCCGGGAGCAGCGCGGTGAAGCCGGCGGTTTCCGAAAGGGGAGGTACGCTCTCTGCCCGGGCCTTTATCTGTTTCTTCATCCTTCTGCTCTCTTTGCTCAGATCGGGTTCCGAAAGACCTGTTAAAAGCGGTGCTTACTGAAGTGGGACAGCAGCAACTCACCATCATAGCGACCTTTTTCATTTAGCCTGCCAGAACAAAGGAAGTCGTTCCTTGCACTTCCTTAAATAAATCTGTTCCTTTCTTTAGATAGTAGTAGCTGAGTTCTCTGGTGGGATCAATAAATGTATTTGAATTGCTGCACAGTGTTTGCTTTACAGGAGAGAACTGAAACATTAGTAATGAGTTTCGGGTTTGTGTTGGATTTTTTGCTTTTTGTGGGAGTTTTGTTGTTGCTGTTGTTGTGTGGTTTTTGTTTGTTTGTTTTTGGTTTTGTTTTGTTTTGTTGTTTGCCTGGCCTTTGAAATAGTTTTAAGTGCCTGTCGCTCTTTATGTGTGGTAAGAATGTTGTCCTACAATGCAATATTGCTATTTGCCATCCTATACATAAATCTGCTATCTTGGCAGGCAGCAAGAAAAGTTAGAATTGTGGTGTTTTCAGACTAAAAGAAACTCTGAAAAAAATTGGAAATCATTTTAACACTTGCTGCAGTGAATTCTGATGTACATGTATCTTCATTATGTAAAAATTGGAAATTAGGTAAAATGGGTTTGGGTAATATATATGATTACTGAGGAATCCAAAAAAAATCCCAATAGGGCATGACTTAAATGTTGGGTTTAAGAAATACCTGCATATGGTTTGGTTCATCTGGTCTTTAAAATTACTGTTTTCCCCCCATTATGCCAAGTTTGGTACCTTCTACAAGAAGTCTTCTGGCAGAATTCTGACTGAGCTTATGCCATAACCTAAGTGAATACTATTTAAAAAAAATCATCAGTATGTTTTGCAATGCTGATGTGTCCACTCTTTAAAAAGTCCCCAGCCAAAGAGTCTGAGCTAATACTTCTATCACTTGTCACAGTTTTAAGATTAAAAAATACCCAACCAAAGAAACACAAAGAAAATCCCACCTCACCCTCCAAAAACCTCAAACTTCAGAACCCCAGTACTGTAGACACTTTCCTACCAGCTGACCTTGATAAAGAGTCATGCAGTTAATTGATCATCTGAAAACCATACTGAACTATTTTGTCTTGTGTGTCAGTTTTTAATGTAATTTAAGGAACAGAAACATTTGTGTTTGCATCTTTTATATAACCTGCAGTTTTTAAAGTGGATCTGCTGCTTATATTTTCATTCCTTTTTTTTTTATCTTAAAAAGCAGTTATCTAAACTAGATTAAGCATGTCTCCAGTCATCTCAAGAGAGTTGAAAACAAGTAAATTACTTAAATAATTTATTGGAACTTAAAAGTGTTCTGAGACAAAGATATTTTGCAGGACTTAAAAATGTAGGTAGGTCATAAATATATGTGCAAAAGAAACTGCTGTTAACAAATAGATCCCAGACTACTGTATGATTTCTGAGAGTTGATCCCCATAAATTCAAAGGGTTATGGTTCCCAAGTGGTTCTTTGTTTTCTTTTATTGTCCTGTTTTTTAAAAGGAATGCTCAGCTTTTAAAAGAAGGTTTTCATAAACATATGTGCAATTTTAGGTAATGATTTTTCAAGTGATGGGCAAATGCTAGGTAAAGTTGATTTATAGCGTTCTTTCATAAATCTAGAATTCATTAGATATCAAATGATACTAAGTAAAGTGACTTATGTTGTATTATTTCAGTTCAACAATGTAAATAATTTTTTTATTGGCACTGCAGGTAATCTCATTGTAGAAAATAATCGTATTAACGCAAGCTTGTTTTCAAAGCAGTCTAATTTTTATTTCATTTTTTACTCTGGAGAGCTTTCACAGAATGGCATTTCGTTTGGATATCTCTGTTTCTACTAATAAAAAATGAAGTTTTGTAAGCTGTTTTTTGTATATTGCTTTCTGAATAAAAATTTGCTGTGGCAGTTTTCATCATTTACTTATTTCTCTCTCCCCTCAGAATCATATTTTGGGGACAAAAGTTCTTGTGTAGAAAATACTAACACATTGAATCTCACAAGTTCTTCTTCTGTGCGAGGTCTGAACAGCACATGTATAGGAAAAACACCTCTCTCTTCGGGTAGATCTGGTTGCAGAAGCCATACCCCTCTTATGGGATATTCAGGTAAGATTAACAGCTCTTAGAAGAAATAGTCCAATTTACATTTCTGACATTTTATTAAACCGTTTAATTTTTAATGTGATATGTTAAGATACTAAAATAAACTCAAAACACTGTGTTTTGTACCACAGAGGATGCTGCCAAGGAACAATACACCAACAAGAAAATACTACTTTACGTACTGAGAAGATGTTTTGGTATTGCATCCTCTTACTACTTATTTCACATTCATGTATGAATTACCAGTGTAGTTAGAATTCAGACTTTTTTTCAAATTGTCCAAAATCGAATTATACTTGTGAACATGTAGTGTGGTCACTAAAGAGCCCAAATTCATGCACATCTCTAATCAGGGTTTATTTTTAGGCATATAATGCATTGGACATCACATATAACAATTCTCAAGTTTCTGGATGCAAGTTTTACGTATTTTACCTTGGCACGTTCAGAGGTGGAAAACACTAGTTCTTCAGAAAACTTAACAGAGTAGCTGATGGTACATTTTGCAGTGCTTCATATGAGCAAAATGGTGTTACAGGATAATGATGCCTTGTGCCGTCTTATATGTATCGTATGTGCTCTGGTAACGCAAAAGTAATGGGATATAAAGTTAGCTCTTTCACAGTCTGACTAATCATTATTAGTTCAGTCTTTAGTGTTCTTGAAAACTGAACTGATAAGGATTCTTTCATGCATCTCTATATTTGTTTATCCTTGCTCTGTCGTTTGTGATGCTCCTTGATCAATCCTTCATTGATCTGTATTGAATGTAACCGAATATATACGACTGTTTTACAGTTACATCCTCATCTGCAGTTTCTGCTCATACTGTTGCATCGGTTATTGTAGCTGTAGTAGAAGGAAGAGGCCTTGCCAGAGGTGAAGTAGGAATGGCCAGTATAGATTTAAAAAATCCTGAGATGATATTATCACAATTTGCAGACAATACAACTTATGCCAAGGTATTTTATGGGCTAATTATTGTGACTTACTTTCTTGAAAAAGCTAATGACTAATGGGAAATTAGATTTCTAGTTTGTGGAAGAGATTTCTCAGACGTGGAAGTAACAAGTTCTAGAAAATGTTGGGTGTTGAAAAGACTGCTATTTTCCTTACTCTGCCTCAGATATTAAAGAGGAAAGAATGTTTTTCAAAAGATAAATAGCCTTCCTGCAAAATATACTGTTTGTGGGACTGAGATGCCTTGTTTTGAAGAGCTTTGGGCAATATATGGTATTAGAACTTGCAAGTATTCTTCATTGGGCAAAACAACGTTGAGAACAGAACTGTGTAAATGTGTGTGTTTGTGTGATAGAGTAATTATAGGTCTGGCTTTGGTTACATAAATACTCTGCCTCAGTTGGAAATGAAATGCACTCAATTTACAACCAACACTGCATATTCTAAATTAATTTAGAGTAATCTCTAGTTTATGCAGCAGCAGCATTAGTGAAACATCTTATTTCATGGTTTTGTTGTAGTTATGCATGCTAGAAACTGATGTGGCTTGTAGCATCTTTACAATACTCAAAGAAACAAAAGCTGTATTAGGAGAGTAACTAGCCCTGACTCAGGATATAAACAACTATCAAATCTGTTTACTAAAACAGTTGTTGTATAATGTCTGGGGTTTCTTTGTTTTGTTTTATTTTTAAGCACTTGTACTTTTAAAGCCTGTTCTGGTCTTAATGCACATAGCTACACATTACATGCCCTTTACAACTGCCTCTCAGGCCATGGTCAGATGATTCATTGTTTTCCTGCCTTACCGTTATAAAAGCTGGTGTTTTTATTTGTACGCACATGTTCCTGGTTTTCCATTCTGTGCTCATACCTGATACTGCATTCACCATACAGTCAAAAAAAGAGAGATGCTAGTGTACAACTACTTTTCCCCTAATGCGGGAAACGTCCTAACAGCCTAATTTCTTGCCTTAATCTCTCACACCTTTAACAATGTGTGAAAAAATTCATGTCACCAGAGGTTTATGTCCACAGAGGAGACAGAAGAGTCTTGTACCTTTTATTCATGAACAAAGGCAGAGGCCATGGGGCATTTCCCCATGGGATCTCTCAAATTGCTAGAGGACTGCAGCCTCCTTTTTATCCTAATCTTCTCGGCTGCATAACCTTTGCCTATTCCCTATTGGCTGAGGTATTTGGGAGGTACAGACTTCCCAATCTGCCTGCTACATGTCCCACTTAATATGCTCCCCCCTGTATAACGTATGATATGTGACCATTAAAATTAGCTTTAAGTCCACCCTGGGTGGGAAAGTTCATAATCATAACCTGTTGCGATCTGGTTGTTTTTAAGGTTCTTAGAAATACCTCTGCCCGAATTAAGGTGCAAACGAGACCAATATGCCAGTCAATAGTATGGGTTTTATTTGATAGTAAATACGAGAGAGAGAGAGAGAAAGAAGACAAAGGGAAAAATAGGGGGAAGGGATGGGGGGACAGAGAAGTGACACAGGCAAAATAAAAAGAGTATCACCACTCCGTGGGGTCCCAGTGGCATCCTGATGATCCTTTCCTGCCGGTCTTCTGGGTGGTGAAGGTCCTCCAGCAAAGCACAGAATGCCCTGGGTTAATATACTCTCAAGACAGGGGGTGATGTGCAGGCATGTCCCTGGAGTTTGCCATTGTCTTTTGTAGCAGACTTTGGACCTGTTGCATCACATGCAATCCTGTGGTGCAAGGCCTCTGCAGAACATTTTGGGGGGTCTTTGACAGATTGTGCCTCCCCCTCAGTTGCCTCTCACATGAAAGTCCCGTGAATGTGGCCTGTGGGGTTGGGGGTTTTCACAGCTGGGCCAGTTTGTGCAAGGGAGGATGGATGTTCAGTGCCTCCGATCAGCGGTTTGCGCTACGCACCCAGAAATCTTCTCCCCATCCCCCCCTCGGTTGGGGAGGAATGTTGTGTAAACCTGGCTTCTGTGAGCTGTGTTCTCCCCTCACCCCAAACTCAGCCAGGGATGTTTCTCCCAGTGCAGCTGGTGGGTTTGGCCTTTTGTGGATGCATGCCTTTCCCTCAGTCTGAGATGACTGAACAATAGTTTTCCCTTTATCTAATTAGCAGTTTGACTTTCAGTCCGAAGTGCCAGTCTTCAGGGAGGCTTCTTCGGTGTTGCTTTTTATAATGAACAAAACTTAGTGCCAGTGTTTTAGGCATGAATTATTTTCAGTCTCTGACATAACCCTGTTAAGTCTTTGTTTTCAAAGTTCAGGAGTTGAGCAGTTCCTTGGCTAAGTAGCAGTCCATGTCAATTAGTAACATTTTTTGAATTTGATGGTGTGTCCCATTACTTCCTTATCTACAAGTCTCTGGCCCTATCTGTGAGCAGATTCATGCAATCTGTTTGTAAAAGCACATTCGTCTTATTCCTTTCAACAGTTGTATCTATCTGCTGATAAGCTGTTTTCTTACACTCTCGGAATCCATGCTTTGCCTAGTGATTGGTATCCAGCCTACTGTATTTCCTCTTTCTTGTGCATACTTCTGTTTTTGAATGCTCTGCAGATAAATTCAGGAAAGTTTTCTTGTGTTCTTTAAGTTCTTCAGGATTTGCTGAACTGTGATGCCACTGGAAAAAAAAGTGGTTTACAGATATGAAGGGCAGTGACAGCCCTCCCACCCCAAATGCTCATACGTGATTTATTTGGTGCATTTTTCATGCTTTTTTACCTTTTCATTGGGACATCATCTGTCCCTTCTTGCACGTCTTAACTTCTAGGCAGTTAAAATACAGTCTGTATTTTCATGTTTCTCCCTTGAGGGTTTGTGAATGCTGTTATAAATGAACATACACGCATAATGCTGTTTGTCCTTTCTTACACAGTCAACAAGTAGAAGAGCATATAGTCGACTAATAATCCTTACAGGGGATGTGCATAACATAAAGCTGGTAAAATATGCACATTTTTAACCATGTTAATACTGAGATAAATGCTACTAGAGGAGGCTAAAGCAAAGTAAAAAACTAGTCTCAGTCAAAAGTTAGTAGTATTCCGACATGTTGCATTTCTTCGTCATCCAGACCACCATAAACCTTTCAGCTGCAAGCCCAGAAAGCTGCCATCTGTTGAAATAAGTCCTTCTCTCCCTCATAGCCATGGAATATAGTTTTGGATATTTATCTCTTGCTTCAACGGCAAGCATGATTCTGTGTTCAGATAACAAAGGCTAACTCTAGATTTTTCATTTGTGTGTTTTTACTTTAGTTTAGTGTATATTTAGATTCATATGAATTTGACTCATTAGTGTCTTGGGTTGTAAAAT
>VZTR01023018.1:24219-94522 GCA_013400775.1 Chaetops frenatus | reverse complement strand
AAAAAGATATTTCCTCTTTATTTTTAATTCTTTTAATTTGAAATGGTGTTCCATTTAGATTTTTTTCATCTGCTGTGCTGAGGAAAGACATTATAAAGCTTGAAAACAACATGAAGAAATTCACTGTGGATGGAAGACAAAATTCATTTAAACTCAGATGTGCAAGGCATGTTTGTCTGTTTGTTTGTTTGTTTTCCATTTTCAGCGAGCTGATTTTCTTTTATTTTTCTTAGTTCCATTTCAGATCTGCCTCCAACTTATTCATTTATTTGCTTACCTTGAGGAACTGGCAGGAAAACTGGAAAACCTGTTATTCCCACATCTCGGTTTAAGAAATAGCGTAAAATGAGCTGTGTCTCGAGGGGTCCAGAAATTGCTCTGGATCTCCAGATAACATTTTATATAAACCAGAATAAGTAACAAAGTAGAAATAACTCTAGAGGAAGAGGAAGAAGAAAAACAAAAAGAAGAAAAAGAGGAAGAGGAAGAGGAAGAAGAAGAAGAAGAAGAAGAAGAAGAAGAAGAAGAAGAAGAAGAAGAAATGGGGCAACATTGAATAAGAACCAAGCTTCATGTCTTCTGCAGACATTTTGCTGAAGGTAGAATAAAGCTTGGGTAGGATAAAGCCAAGCTGTAAAAACAGGACAGCTTGGGTTTTTTCAGATCCAGCCCCACCACTCCCAATATACAGCAGTTCAGAGAGTTCTGAAGCATTCACTTTGGCTGAAGGGTCTGTCTGACTCCAAATTTTGATGCAGTATTATTCTGGCAGTTGGCTACAGTTATTGTGCAAGTAAGAAAGAAAATTCCAAAATTCAAGTTTATTTACCAGCCAAAGCTGAAGAGAATTTCATGTTACAAAACACACACTCTAGCCCATAGGATTTACTTACACCAAATTAAAGAATGCTGGAAACACTGTATATGTGACAGCCTATTAAAAAAACAATGTGAGAATCTATTAAAATGGTAAAAGTTATGCCATCTAAGTATTAGGGTTGCTAGCAACCCCCTATTAGCTACTAAACTATGATATGAAGGCTATAAGGGGAGGGAACAACACAAGAAATACTGCCATTATGAACTCTCACTTTCAAAAATTGCTAACTAAGAAAAGCAATATTTGGGCTAAATTTTTTTATACTAATTCTATGCCAAAAGTTAAGCTCTTTAAAAATACTTACAAATGTTCTCCGCAGATCCATATAAAATAATTACTTATGTCTGTATGGTAAAAAATAATGATAAATTTGCTTTAATATTGCATACACATTTTCTCATTCATGTTTTTGAACATGCCTTAGACTGTTTTTTTTTAAATTATGACCTATCCAAATGGTATGAAAACAGAATTTGAGAAATGTATTGAAGTAACTTAACTGTGAATACACCTGTCTCTGTGAAAATGCAGGAACACAAAGTTATCTGTCTGTACAGATGTCTGTATCAAGTAACTGTGTAACTACAGGTATATACAATTCAGTAATATATATACATACATAATATTAAACATAACTAGTCTTGTTAAAAAACTGATAGACGTATGCTATTATGAGCATCCTCCACTGTGAGCAGAAGGGTTATCGCAGCACTTATTAGCACACTCTGTATCAGCTTTCCCTGAGCTGACCCTGAAATGGAATTATCAGTAGCTCTGCAGTTTCTGGCACAGAAGCGTTCATCCAGATTCCCCATTACTAACCACAGCAGCTTCCCTGTACTGAACTTAATGCCACAGCAGTGCAAAGTTTTACATTCCTACTCGTGCTGAAACCAGTCTCCCATAGCATTCTCCTGGAAAAACTGGAAGCCCATGGCTTGGACAGGTGCACTGTGTTAAAAGCTGTCTGGATGGCCAGGTCTTGAGAGTAGTGGTCAACAGGGTGAAGTCCAGCTGGCATGTGGTCACTAGTGGTGTTCCCCAGGGCTCAGTAATGGGGCCAGTTCTGTTTAATATCTTTACTGACTACCTGGAGTGCGGTCTCAGTAAGTTCACAGACGACACAAAGTTGGGTGGGAGTGTTGATCTGCTGGAATGTAGGAAGACTCTACAGAGGGATCTGGGCAGGATGGATCAACGGGCCAAGACCAATTGTTATGTGGTTCAATAAGAAGTGCTGGGTCGTGCCCTTGTGTCACAACAACTCCATGCAGTGCTACAGTCTGGGGGCAGAGTGGCTGGAAAACTGCCTGGCAGAAAAGGACCTGGAGGTGCTGATTGAGAGCTGGCTGGACATGATCCAGTGTGTGCCCAGGGGGCCAAGAAGGCCAATGCCATCGTGGCCTGTATCAGCAATAGTGTGGCCAGCAGGACCAGGAAAGTGATCATACTTGGCACTGTGCTCTGTACTCAGCCCTGGCGAAGCTGCAATCTTTTGGCCAGTTCTGGGCTCCCACTTCAAGAAAGACATTGAGGTGCTGGAACAAGTCCAGAGAAGGGCAACAAAGCTGGTGAAAGGTGTAGAGGGTAAGTTAAATCCTGTGAGGAGCGGCTGAGGGAGCTGGGGCTGTTTAGGCTGGAGAAAAGGAGGCTCATGGGTGACCTTGTCATTCCCTATAACTGCCTGAAAGGAGGGTGTAGCCAGGTGGGGGTCGGCCTCTTCTCCCAGCCAGCCAGTGACTGGATGAGAGGACATAGCCTCAAGCTGTGCTAGGGGAGGGCCAGTTTTGACGTCAAGGAAGAATTTCTTCACTGAAAGGATGATCAGACATTGGAATGGCTGCATAGGGAGGTGGTAGTCACCATCCCTGGAAGTGTTCAAGAAACAACTGGATAAGGCACTTAGTGCTATGGTTGAGGTGACATGGGGGCGATTGGTCAAAGAGTTGGACTCAGTAATCTTGGAGGTCTTTTCCAGCCTTTAAGATTCTGTGGTATCTGTACTTCAATACAAATAAAGTGTTCTTAGAAATTAATGATAAAAGCATTCTGAGAAATATAAATAGCTTTGCATAAATTAATAACTAATTTAGTTTAACTAAATAATGAACTTAATGAATTAAGTACGGGAAAATATCAGGTTATATGTACTTTCTTACTTTCTTTTCTCATAAAATACTCAAAAGATAAAACTATATTTTCAGAAAATATTCATAAAATAAAAAGTCTAACAAAAGCAAACTTTGATGGTACTCTACACCCATCACTTTAATTCTGTAAAAGCACAGTCAGTAATCAAGCAAATGTTACTATAAAAGCATTATAGTAAATACATTACTTATTTATAGGCTACACTGAGTATAATTAAATTATACATTCTGATGAAAAGGAGACACTTTTGACACGCTAAATTAAAAAGACACCAACAAAATCAAATAATTTTTATGATTTGCAGAAACGACCTCATTCCTTGACAACATTTGGAAAAACACAGCAAGAACCTGACATTCTAACATTTTGTCTTAGAATATTAAGCTTTTTCATCCTTATTTACATTTTACCTAACCACAACAGTGAAAGAAAGTTGCTTATATATGATTACTGTTTGCTGAGTTAGGTTGGTGGCTCTATTTAGTTTTGAGCTACCATACAAGCCACCATTACAATTGACAGTATGGAATTATTATTAACAGACAAGCTAAAAACTGAACAAGTCATCAAAACTAATTTTCATTTTTACATCAAATGGGATTCTTTCCAGTTGCCTAGATAAATATGTTGATAAAGCACAATGAATTTCAAGAACAAGTAAAATACTTAGCTTAAGTCAATCTACAATATTAGAAAACCTTTCATTTTCATTAAGTATATTCAGGTTTTTAGAGATTATTGTGATAAATTAACCTATAGAACAGTGTGATGGATCCCTAGCTATGTACCTGGTTAAATGCAATAGTATTTTATCATAGAAACTGCAAACTGTAGTTTTTAATCATTAATATTTTAATGCTTGGGAGATAAGTTTCAAATTCCATTAGAAATTTGAATATAACATTTTTTAATAAAAACTGGTGTTTTGGAGAAATGATAAAACTGTAAATTCTTCACCATTGGCATTTCCCATTATTGAATAATTTATGACAACTACACAACTCCAGAAGTCTGTAAGATGTGATGCACTTGCGATGCACTTGTGATACATGTGATGCAGGGAAGCTGTTTGATGATTTCTTTTTTTCTAAATATTAGTTCAAATTAAATTAAAATACTAAAATATTTTCCTCTAAATTCTGCCTGATTCAACCACATACACATTTATGTTGTGCAATGTGATCTGATTACCAAAGATAAAGTTCTTGTTATGAACCACACATTGTGAAAAATTTCATTCAGTATTTCATAGACCTAACTCACTCTGCAAGAATTTTGTAACAGAATAAACCATCTTCAAGATGCCAGTCATTATGAGGTAATAACCCGAAGAATTAGTAACGCGACTTCTGCTGTGTAGCCCTAAGGATGCGATGTTTAATTCACATTCACTGTAATTTACTGCTCAGTTATACCTCTGGTCACTTGTAACTGACATCCTTTTGGTCAAAAGCAAGCCAAATTTCTACTTGCACTGCAGCTGTCTGCTAACTACACAACGGAATATAGAGAGGTTTGTTTTTACACTTGTACACCATCACCACCCTACTATAACCACTGGAATGGCAATGGAAGAGTGCTAATATGGTTACACTGTGGCTAAGTGCCATGCAGAAGACTGGATACTTTAGATTACCCTGCAGACCTCATCAAAAGAGATGATTAGAACAAGACTGTAACAAAATGTCAGACTGTTATGACAGAAGAGAGTAAAAAAAGAGTAAATAAATCTTCACTTGGGCTAGTTACAGAACACTGGTTACCAGCCTTTTCAGCATGTTTTCTCTATTTATATCCCTGACAAATTTTACAAGATACTAATGAAATCACGTTCAAAAAGATGATAAAAACCCAAAAGATGATAAAAACCCAAAAGACTGAATTCCAAAAGAAAATAAACAAAAGCCAAGATACACAATACTACATGAAGCTTCAAAGGTTACATATGAAACTATAAGCTTGCTTTCATTATGAAGAATTAAATTTCTAGGGCTATTTTCCTTCCATGGAGTTTAATAAAGCAGGTCTGGTTAACTTAATGTTTAAAAACTGCATCTTCCAATTATGTTGGTTAATTTATACATCTAGCTTTGCTCTAACCTACCAATACAACTGTATACTCAGCCCACATTTATTCTAATCACCATCAAATATAATTACAGCAATATAGCCATGGGGAAGCTAGCCATATGTATTTCTCTACATAGAAAACCTAATCATTAAGAAACTTCTTCCAACTTAGTCCTGGAGTTGTAAGTGAAAAATAGCTAGTATTCAAATGGGACAAAACTCAGAAAGTACTTAAAATACTGCATTATAATATTTATTAGTGCCATTAAGGTGCTAAAACTTCACTTGCATTACATAAGCAGAAATCTACTTAATCTAGAAATGAATAGTAAGATCATGTTAACATGAATTACATCACTGCTCCTTCTTGCATCACAAAAATGTAATTATATATATATTTTAACACAAATTTTATGTAGTAAATATAGAAAGGTCTGCAGGCTATCAGAGAGAATGATAGATATGAGAGATATTGTTTACAGACCAATAATGGTGATTAAAAAATCAGATTTATAGTCTTTATATTCATCACACTGGGATAAGATAAGCAATTAATCCCTTCAAGAAATGGTGGATAATTAAATTTTCAAATTATGGAGTGTAAAAGAACTATGTCACTTGATTGTCACTCTCAAGCAGCAGTGAATTGAGGTAGAAATGAGTTCACCCACTGACCCATGATCTTAATGAAATGGAGATATTCATAAATGTGATGTGCAGCATCTAATGCCACTCAGCAGTCTACATCAAATTTCGAGGAAGGCATTCAGAAACGTCTTGACAGGCTGGCAAAATGAGTTGACAGGAATTTCATTAAGTTCAGCAACAGTAAAAGCAAAGTTCTGCACTGGAAGTTCAGACCAGGCACTGACTGGCTAGAATGCAGCTGTAAGAAAGATCTTGGGGGATCTCTGTGAACAAGTGGAACATTTGTGTACCCTTGTGGCAAAGATGAGGTAACTACATTCTGGGGTATATCAAGGGTGCTGAGGGAATTCCACATTCCCCTTTATTTGATGTTTGTGAGACTATATTTGAGAATAAGGTCACAATTCAAACTACCCAGTATGAGAAAGACATTGATATATTGAAACAAGGCAGGTGAAGGCCACCAGTATGAAGAGAGGGCTGGAGTATATGACACATGAGGAGAGGGTGAGGGAAACTTTTCAGTCTTGAGAAACGGACTCTGAACAGGAGTTTCATTGCTGCCTTCATTTACAAGCATGAGAGCACAGTAGATGTGAGTCAAGCTCTTTGCAGTTAATGCACAAAAAAAAAAAAAAAAGAAGAGGCAATGGTCACAAATTGCAATAAAGGAAATTCTGACTTGACTGTAGAAAAGCCCTTTTTCACAATGAGGGTGGTAATTGGAAGGTTATTTAAAGATGATGTAGAATCTCCATCCTTAAAGACAACCAAAACCCAGCTGGACAAAGTCCTGAGCATCCCAATGTAATCTTAATGTAATCTGAATGTAAAGCACTGTTTTTTAACTACATGAGAAACGATGTGTAAATGCCCAGGCTGTAAAAACCCTCATAGTCCGAATGTTTTGCCCAGTTTTTTACTTTTGGGAAAAATGATCAAATAAATAATTAAAAGCCCCAACTAAACAACATACTCTCTTACAGAATTTGATTTCTCTGCCAAGAACCTAAATCAGGGCAGTCAGGCTTTCAAACTTGGTAACAGCTTTCAGAGTGCATTAGTGTTGCTTGTGAACAATTTCCTCTCTGGCACAGCTCAGAGGAAGATATCCATGCTTACTTCATTAAACCTATCAGCAGTGTTTGACACTGAAGAACACCATGTGCTGCTGACTTGCCTGGGAGACTGGCAGAAATGAGTCAGTCACCCTGAACTGGATAGGTCAACTCTGATCAGTCAGATTTCAAGACAATTCTGATGGGTGGTTTCTTTCCAGCCCTGAAAGCTTTTGTTTGTGTGATGCTACAAGGATTGGCTCTACTTACTGTTCTGTTTAACACAAAACTTTATGAGAGGTCTTTAGACAACACACTTCCTTCAGTGTCTACAGAAGCTAGCAGATTCCTTATTTTATTTCGTTCTTGCAAACACAGACGGACTTGCAGGAAAAAAAAAGGATGCATTGTTAAAAAAATGTCTGGAATGAATGAAAGAAAGGTGTGGTATGGTGTGAAAAAGACAAAAAGACACCAAGAGCCAAAATCTGCTGAGAGGTTTGATGAGTACATGTATGTCTTACTAGTGACTGTGCTAGAAAGGAACACTTCATCAGGAACACCGGTATGCTCTTAATGCAAGACTGAAGAGATGATCAAACCTAAGTCACTCGGGCCCTTCTTCTTCTTCAGTGAGCATCACTCCACAAACAATGTCATCCATACATAGGTGCTCCCACCATCTTTGTTTTCCTGTTTTTCAGTTGTACATTGATGTTATTATCTACGTGTACACTTTCAATCTGTAATACAAACAACTTAACTAAGAATGACATGACAGACTCAAAAAATTCCTTTTCAAAATTTTATGTTATACTTCAAAAATTTGGAACTCAAAGGATAAGCATATATATATAATAGCTTTAGACAACTAAATTTAAGATCTGCTCAGCAGGATTATTTAAATATTTAAAAAACCCCTCACTTGTGAAGTGAAAATGGGAAATTTTTGTCTTTTTTACATTCCATTAAGGTTTTTGTATACAAATTCTGAAAATATCAAAACTTCGCCTACTCAAGTCTTTAGCAAAACCATGAATTTTCTCACGTTAAAAAGTTGTATTTTGATAGCTGAATTTTGGTTGCAGCATGTGTACAGTAAATCATACTGTTTTGGGAAAAAAACCCAGTATACATACAGGGCTTATAGCAAAAAAACCCACAAACAAACAATTATTAATACTTGTTCCAACTTCTATACTCATTACAGGGAAAGTTCTCAGGTATCAGTTTCTTTTCAATATTTGGTAGTTACAGAAAGTGTATCTAGTAATTAAAAAGCAACATTTCAATGTAGGTTGTGAATCTGTTTAGAACACTAAATAAAAATAATTATTTACACTGAAAAAATAAATTAAGTATCCAATACTTAAGTAGCAGTCTATTAACTGAACTCATAGATCACTAAATAAATGGGTTTTTTAAAAAAATGCAACATCGATTTTTATCAATGTGTTATGGATTTCTTATCCCATGATAGCATCTTACCTCTGTAATGCATGCCATTTTATTTCTAAAACAAAGTTAGCCAATGATCATTTTCCATAAAATGCCTATCCTTGGAAGAATTCCTTTTATTAGCCTTCTCAAAATATAAATGGTGAATAGGATCTGGGAAATTATGTGATATTTCCATGTTACTGTCTTTCAATTACATAAATAGCAAACTCACCTTAATATCACATTTACTTATAATAAACATAAATTACAAAACCATATTTTATATTAATGAGCATTGATAAAATTATTTTTGTCTTTTTCTCACATGTGAACACAGATATATGGCTTATACAAAGTAATTTTCCCCTCTGTATTTTATGTACCACTTAATTCTATCTTATTTATAAGAACTTATTGTCTCAAGGCCATTTTTCATTAATACTACACAAATTATTTATATAATAAAATCTTCAATATACATTAAAATGCTTAGACTTACTGGTAGCTTTGCAGCTGGAATCTTTGCGAACTAGAAGGGTTACCATGATTACTGTGTTTTAACTGTGTATCAGAAAACATTCAGTAAAGTTTGAGAAATGTTTCTTAAATGTTATACCTTTTCACTAAATTAATGTTTCTAGAACATTAAAATCAGGAGGTTCAACAATAGGACCTAATAAACAACAATATACTTCCTGGTTAACAGCAATACTTAGTGAAAGATTCTTGAACCTTTAGTGATAGGAAATTACACCTACAAGGCCACACATGGGAACCAGTGAGGAGGTGAGAGGTTTCTCTTCTGCCACTATATGAGAAAAACTCCTACTTACTAGTGAAGTTCAAGAAGGATCTGCTTCAGATATTCTGATTCTACAAGAAGTTCTCTACTGTGCTGCTGGGCCCTCCATCATCAACTTTGTCGGTACCAGTCACTTCAGTGGAAAGTGAAGAGAGAGCTGGAAAACCACTGAAGTCACTAATGTTCTCGTAGTTCCAACAATTAAGTCGAGGTTCTGAGAGAGACTGTTAATTTTCACAATGAAATTATGTAACTCAGATATTAAGTGTTCATCTTCAAGCAATGGCTTCTGATTGAAGGGAACTCAATCTTTTTCTTGATTGCCTGATTCATTTGTGATATTGCCATTTTATTTAGTTCCTTTGTAACCCAAACCTTTTTCGAGCCGAATGCATATGGGTACGCTTTCTAAAATACCTTCATGAGGAAACAAGGCTTATACATCCACGCTGTGTACATTTGCCTGCCTTCATTTCTAAAGATGAACATTTGTTGGTAATTTTCAACTGCATCTGAGGAAATGGCAGTTTCAAGCATAAACAGCTGCCCTCATGTTTTTTTGGAAATAATGGAGAACAGAGAAGGATGATCCAACCAAAAGGCTTGTTTATCATGCTACTAGACACCAAATATTGTATTAAAAAGCAAAAGGAGAAGTTTAATTTTTATACTTATCAACCAGGAAAAATACCAAAACTACAAAACAAAAGCCTGCAGGATATAAGGCTTTGTTAGTTTGAATAATTGGCACTTAGTGCAGTAGCTTACTTTCACTTTGTGGTTTTTTTCACATAGTAGCATAATCTTCCATGGTTAGGCTGCAAATTTTATATGGCCCTAGAGAGTACTTTTGAAAACACAAGAACCATGACAATACTTATTAAGATCTCCCTTAAAAACACACCTGATTTCCTGTCTTTGGAGAAACATGATCCACAATGATAATTTTGATCAGACAGTTTGTAACTTGCAAGAAAACAAGACACCATAACAGCTCCTTAATGGACACCTTGTGAACTACTCTGTCTTTTAGAGTGGGTCTATGGGACCCTGAAGTAAAGTTAATATACATCCAAAGCTGTCAGTTAGACAGGGATCAGGAAAACAGGGAAATAAAATGGAAAAAGAAAGTATAAAGAAGCCTAAAAATATAGGCTAAAGGAAACAGTACTAGATACTTACAGAGGATTACAGAATCCCTCCATACAATGAGCATATTACACTAAATGGATTGTTTTTTAAACGCCCTGTAGGTAATAACCAATATTTACATAGTAGCATTTTCTAGATGCCTAATGAAAACCTCTTCATCCATTGAGTTACCCACGGTACAAACCTAAGGTTGGTTTAAACACCAGCCCCTAGTGTCAGGGTAAATTCAAAGCGCCTAAATTAGGCTTCAAACCCAGGCTCCTTGTATGCTGGAGAAGAGAATGAGACACTTCAGCATGTTTAGATGCTGAAAGATATGCTGCATACCTACACAACCCTGAATACAGGGATGTATGTGAATTTCCATTCCTCTTTGGAGTTCAGACACTTGAATTAAGACAATAAAAGTGGTATATCACACTACTGAAAATGCAGACCGTGAAACTATTTTCTGAAGACTGAAACCTGCTTTCAGGAAGGTTCCCTTAAATAATATTGCCTTCTTTTGCATATTTATTTAGGAGTTAGGATATAAGCTCAGGAGGTGATGATTTTGTTAATTTCTGTGTTAAGAACACAGTGAAGGCTTCAAAAGAACTTCTGACACAAGGGAGCCTACCTCCAGCCCACTGGGAAGAGTATTCAGTTAGGAGTCAGCTGATTTGCATTCAGCCTAAGTATGAACTCTAAACTGCAACTTCAAGCACAAAAGGTCATATGCATATCTCAGCTGAAGGGGCTCTCAGAGGAACTGTTTTGGCAATCAGAATAAACATTTTGCTCAGAAATGCTTAGCCTTGTTGTTGGCTAAACATTTGTGCCAAACACCCTTAGGCAAGTTTCTTTTTAATCAATCTTAAAAGAGATTAACTTAAAACTAATAAAGCTGAAGAATATCTAATGTTATAAAAGAAGAAGAACTCAAAGTGTTTCACTTGCCAGAAGCAAAAGAATAAATAGGATAAAATAAGGAGAATAACAACCTAAATCCTACCAGTGACCTGAAAAAGAACAATTAAATGAATACCAAATGGGGGGAAGAAATCTAGAGTTAACACATTTGTTAATGGCAATTTCTAATTACCTCTACAAATATATTTTAATATTTCCACCCAAAATACACTTTGTTATTAGTGTCTAACAATAGAGGCAGAATTGTTCGATTGCTAATAAAGGGTTGTTTGTTTTCTCACTTAAGCTGAAAAATATTTCAATTCTATCTGGTGTCAGGGAAAAGGAAAAATGACAATCCAAACAAAACCAAATGTGCTAAAACCCAGTAATTTCTTCAACAAAATTTACACCCAAAGGTCTGAACATTGTATCCTATTGGCAGGCACAGCATTGTCAATGGTTGGGACTCAGTTAACATTTCTGTTATAAAGATTCCTTTGTCAGATAACAGCAGACAGAAGAGTTTGTGAAATCACCTGCAATCTTAAATGCATAACTCATTGATTTCTTGTTGATACACTGGAAGTTACTTTACTTTTTAAAATTAAAGTGATGGATGTTACACAATTTTAGTGCCCTGTCTGAATTCTTCATACTAGATGAATAATTGGAAGACCGAAACCCTTCAGAAGCTATCAAATAAAATATTAAAACTTGATTGTTGTCCTGAATAATAATATTGTAATACATCTTGGATATGTCCAAAGGCATACGAGAAGCTCATAAAATAATCATGACTTAAACAGATTTTAAGTAAAAAGCAGAAGCATGCTAAAAATTTACTTTTGTGGATTTTTAAATATAGTATTTCTCTGTAAGTAGTTATCTCATTCTAAAATATTTGCATAGTGATATTTGACTAATTTGTGATAAATTCATATAGGTATGGACTGCAAATTTCTAATAGTATTGCATTGGTTAAGTATTGACCTAATTTAGAGATAAAACAGACTCTGACACCACCATTACCTTTGGGTTGCATTACTTTCTAAAAAAACCCAATGTATATCCTAGCTCCACCAGAAGTTACACACTATATGCAGAAATCACTTTCTGAATTTGACAGACTGCATTACACAGGAGATCAAATCAAGTTGTAGTAATTGTTCCTCTGATCTTAAACTATTAATATAAAACCTGGTGAATTAAATGAAGGACACCCAAATTAGAAGAACATGAGATAGTTAGTAAAACATTGTATAAAAATATTTTAAAAATCAGCTAATACACATATATTTCCAGTGAAAAATATTTCCCAGTTATGCCTCTCAAAACTGCAATTTAAAATTATAATAAGCTCATTCCTCTGAGATATTTTTTTACAGTAAAAATTATTGTATAGGGTATTCTAATTAGGTCTGGGTATAAGCTTTACATTCTCTAGAAGTTTTCCTGCCATGTGGAACTGCCTTCCCCTCAAGCACCCACCTGATGAACATCATTTCAAGGGAAATCCACTGATATTAAAAAAACCCCACCATCTGGAGGAGTAAGTAAATAAAGCCAGAGAAAACAACAAATAAGGAACAGATAAGAGTGCCGAAAGACAGAGATCAATAGACCTGCTTTGGGAAGTAAGAATGTAAGTTTTCAACTTGTATGAAAAAATAAATTCTGGCTATGATGTCAGTAAAACTATGCATGCACCTTTGCCTAAATAGTTTTACCTGAGAAGATATCCAATACAAAACAATATTGTGACATTAAAACATCATCAATAGGACAGTAAAATAAGCCAGGGAATAATTTTTTTTTTTCTAAAGATTTAAATGTAGACCACCAGTCTTTTCTACTAAGTATACAATTATTAGCCTTGAAAGAGAAGACTTGGATGATTAGGTATGTCCCCTAATTCACTCAGTGGAGCATCCAGGAGTGGGAGCATGCATAGGGGCACATACCAGCCTCAAATGCATGATCTCGCACAATCCCAGTCTTGCACAGATCCTTGTACCCTAACTCTTTAGCCAGGATGTTCCTTGCCCACAAGCCCTTGCACACTCACTCCCTTGCAGCAATTCTCCTTCCATGGAGCTTTCCTCACTCATTTCCTTAAATAAAAAAAAATAAATTCAGGAAATAATATTTCATTCCTTAAATAATGGACTTAATAATACAGCTGTCATTAAGACAAATCTTACATGGAAATAACAGAAAAGAAATCCTATCTGAACAATTACCGAAAGAATGAAAAATCTGCTAAACTTAGAAGACCTAATATCTACAGATATTTTCAAGAACACCTAGTAAGTCCAAACAACTTATGCAGAAGTAGTTCTTTCATGTTGCAGTGAGATGTAGAACAAGACAAAAATTATTAAAAATGCTCATGTGATGATGGCAAAACCAACAGATGTCTTAAGCACATAAGACAGGCAAGAAAACACTGTACCCTCTGACCTGGATTTAGGTCAGTTTTTGTGTAGAATACTATGTATTGCCTACCAACCACACAAAACATTCTCATTAACATGCTTATGACCAACAAAAGAGGCCTCAAATTAACTTAATTGTAACTTTGAAGATGTATTCCTCCTCCAACTGGTTGTTACACAGGAAATTCGCGGTATGCCATGCTTGCTTCAGGAATTTCGTTGCATAGATATTTCTACGATGTATTTTATGTTTTAACTTTATCAAGTGCAGAATTTTCATACTTACTGCAGTATATGCTTGTTTTAAAAGTCTTTCATTACACAAAAAATCAAATCAACCAACAACCAAACCCCACCAAAGCTAGTCTGGGTCCTAGTAAAGCTAATGACATACTTCTGTTATGAAACTGAAAACAAATCAGTATTTACTCTAGCTATCAATATCTTGACGTCACCCCCTACAGAAAGATGGGTGAAGAATAATTTTTTTAGAAAAAAAAATCTTACATGAAAAGAGACCATCACAAGTGTATGAAAAGTTAAAATGCTTACCATCCTATTATAATTAAGGCAGGCTTTATTATCACATCAGAATACTTTTTTTTTTTCAGGCAAAAGGCCCAACAGAAATTCCACTGAAAATCTGATTAGAATTAAATTGCTCTCAGGAGCAACTCCTTTATTTGCAGGCATCCCCTCAACTTACACTCATCAGAGACCAAAATTTGCAGCTATAAGAAACATTGTATTTGCAATGTATATAACAGAATCAGAGTGCAACTATTAAACACAAGATTCCATAATCCAGCCTTCAGCATATTGTGACCCCATACAGAATTTATAATTTTATGTTGTCTGACATGTACTTTATCTAAGAAAGGAAGTCACCAGAGTGCAGTAAATTGTCCAGCAAAAATTATTTAACTATGCTACAAAAATGAAAAGCTGTGCCAAGCTGCCTATATGGATGTCAAGTATATAAAAGAATCAACTACTGCTAGGAGGAACCAGTCAGTCTTTCAGAGCAGTTTTACTATGACATGGTATAAATTTTATTCAGTGTACCAACAGTATTGTTTGCTACAATTTTTTTTGACTTCACAATAATTGTCATTTCAAAATGGTTAAGAAAATTTCATGAAAAAGACGAAACCTCTCTGATCGCTTAGAAGTCTTATCAAGTAATTTCAGTTAAACATAGACTAAGCATATATATTACTCGAAGTATCAGTTATGAAAAGAAGGAAAAATTTCATTTCCATGGTACAGACTCCAGCACACTCTGCCTGTAAAGTCTGGGAACACAGCCATAGGAAAAATCATACTGTTTTAATGACTACTCAGGTCCCCACTTTAGGGAGTCACATTCAGTTCCTTTTCTGTTTTCCCACTCCTTTTCCTAGCGCACATGCCACTGTGCTACATCTCCTGTCTCCTTCATCCACTTAAAGCTTCCAGGGTTATTTAAGTTTTAGCAGTGACAAGAGGAGACTGTGAGACAAGGGACAGCATCCAGAAGCTAACAGCTACAGACAAGGCCAGCTGCTCCAATTCCTTGAAGCATTCATTGCATACCTGGCAGCAGGACTCCCTGCAAACTTGCAGCAGACCACAAAAGAAGAATTAGCTGCAGCTGAACTCATCTAATATAAGGACATGTTGCTGCTACCCAAGCACTGATGCAGGCTTACTCAACTGTATTCAGAAAGCCAACCTGAGGTTTATTATGTAGTTCACTATTACAATTGGAAAAATATGGTGTTATATAGTTTTTCTGAGGGCCAGAAGGGAGGCGTATTTATTATCCCCTCCACATCTTCAGAAAAGCAGCAAATTTATTAGAGGGAAAAACCTTCAAATGCCTTTTTCCTTGTCCAAATAGAAAGTAAATTAGTTATCACTAATTTGTCTGACCTTAGCAGCAGCAAAGCCAGGAAGTGACCACAACAAACCATAATATGGAAGAAGTAGAATCATGGAAAAACTCAGGTTGAAAATTACCCCAAGAAGTCTCTAATTCAATCTCTTTCTCCAAGCATAGTTATCTCAGAACAGGTTGCTCAGGGCTTTTTTCCATTTGGTCTTGAAAATCTCCAAGAAGACTGCACAGCTCTGGGAAACCTGATGCAATGCTTGACTATCCTCATTGTGAAAAACCTTTTCACCATCGTGAACACCTTATTTCAACACACATCTCTTGTCCTCCCATCACTAGAGAGAACAGACTGGCTTTTTCTTCCTGACAGCTTTCTCACAGCTATTGGGTGATTAGGCCTGTTAGGACCTAATATCATGAGGTATCTTGGTAGCTTTCTCTGTTCCAGACTGAAATACATTTCCCCTCAGCCTCTACTCCTGCAACATGAGCTCCAGAACCCTGCCTTGATGGTTCCTCAGTGAATGCACTTCAGGTAGCATCCTAGAGCATTCCCAGTCAACTAACAGGGAGAAGATTAAAAGAAAGTCTGAAGCCTACATAGAGTACAGGATTTTTTTTTTAAATGAAATTGAATATACCAAGTTAAAAGAAAGAGTATGTACATATGTGTCCATTTCTTTGGAAACTGTTCTGGAGACTTAGGGCTGAGAAGGATGTAGATGCTTTCTAATTCATCTCTTTCACATTTTCCGTTGGTTGGCTCCAGAGGCGTACTCAGCTGCATGTAGGAGATGCTGACTTAGCAAGTTGACAGCTTAAAATAATGTTTGGAGACTATTATTATTAATTATTTTCTAGTAATTTGTTCCAAATTCCTACATTTGTAGTTAAAACAAAAATCTCGAAACTCAAAAATGCCATCTTCATTCAGAGAAACAACAGATGAAGATATATACTCAGAGCATTGCAGGATTTTAACTTGTATGAAATCTGTAAAGAGTTTGCAAAGTTTAAAATAGTTTAATTCCTATGCATGAATTGACAGAATTTGACAACTATCTCTGTAATCATCTCCAGTTAGAATACTGTATTCATTAGTTCATAAAAAAGTAATTAGTACAGGAGTTTTGAACAAGCATTGCCATAATGTTTTAAAATCAATTTACTTTTACCTTCTCTAGACGTGAAGCTTAAAACCTCCCAAGGTCTTTTTCTGTGTAAAATATCATGAATCAAATGAAGTGATTTAAGACAATAACTGTCAATCAAACCACAAAACAGAGTCTAACTGATAATTTACTTATTATATTTCAAGTCATATGACTGAATTAGAGGAGATTTACCAGAGATTACAATCTGTAACAGATTTTCATAAATGAAGCAGTATGATTTCTTCATGCTTATGGTAAGAAACAGATCTTTTCATCCACATACTGCAGCTATGAACACGTACCAAATTCACGAAAATAAAGTGCTGACTTTGAAGTATTTTAAAGTAAGAGCAGTATGATTAAGCCATCTAGGTTACAGCTGGAAAACATAATATGAAATAGAAGCTTTTTGAGGAAATTACAGTCTTAAGCATTAGTATTTTTTCTGTATATTCTGCTTTTAAATTACACTATCAAAGAGGTCATTACAGTAAATGCAAGCGTGGAATTGGAAAGGAATCTAACTTTTTGAGGGGAAATAAAAACCTCCTTGTGTTGAATCTTTTCATGTTTGAACGTAATGCAGCTGAAGTTCTTCATCAATCCGGTGGGGTGACTGTGTACTAGGACAAAGGAGGAGGTACAAACAGGCAGCAGACACAGGCAGGACTGTAGCAGTGACAATGCTGGTGAGCTTACACTGTTATCAAAGTGTATCTCAAGTCTATTAAAATGCTATTAAAGAAAAAAATGCTGAGCTGCTTTTAATCTAGGTTTAACCAGGGCCCCCATCCAGTTCAATGCAAAGCCATACTAAAGTTCATACTGCACAAAGAATAAATGTCCAGGGATGAAAACAACACCTTTCAATTGTGGTGCAAGTTTACACTGCTGTAAATGCTTGTGGAATTACCCTGCTAGAACTCAATATCATAATTGGTTTAAAATGAATTTAGACCACAATGTTGCCCAAAGAGTACATTCCCATTCACACAGCTTGTGCTGACATTCTCCTGCTTCCCTTCTCATTGCACATATTAAGAGCTATTACAGCTCATCCAACTTACTCTATATTTGCAAGAAAAAACAATGTCAGTGCAAAAGGAGAGATGGGAGCATGCAGTCAGGACAGGGAGAAGGGCAAAACAGATGAATCTCCCTGAAGCAGAGGCTTTGCTTGCCTCAATCCCACAGACAGCAGTTCAGCACTGTGAGGTTTAACAGGCTGGAGTATTTTCAGCAGGATCAGTTCTCTGATCAGCCAACATTGTACAAATGAGGACACAACAACAGGCAGCAGTACTAAACAGCCTGAGAGAGGAAGATAGGATTGCCTTCCAGAGCACTGACAGTTTAAATTGTCTCACAGTGTTCACTGAAGTGCACTCGTAGATTGTACACAATTGCTATTGTTAAACTGGAGCAGTTCCTCCAAGAAAGATGTGCTGCTTTTAAATACACGTTTATCAAAACACTCCTTTACCGTGACACCTCTTTGCCCCAAAACACATTGCTTTTTCCAATAAATTAGCTGTTATAATCAAAAGATACAACTTTTTTCTTGTATTCTTTCCTATAGCCTCAAAATCCAATCAGAAACTTTGACTGCTACAAGGTAAATAACAAAAGTAGTCTTGGTTATGCAGTGTGGATGAATATTGTGGCACGGGCGCAGGCTGCTCAGCACCGCAACCTTCGGCAAGCATCTCCATGGGAGGAAGGCTCTCCGGTCGGCCGGAGGGGGCTCACCACTCTCGCACGCGCAGCCGGTGGAAATCAGGCTACGGAGGCAGGAGGGCTCCTTCGTATGGTATTCCAGTGGCGTTTATTAGTGGCGGACATCAACGCCTATCCACACATGCTGGAAGGGTACAGGGAGGAAGAACAAGGATCTGAGGGGTCCAGGGATTTTATATGGGTAGGAGGGAGGTGGAGTCAGGTAACAGGAACCAATAGATGGAAAGAGTAGGCGGGAAGGTGGCTGCATAAACCAATAGGGAAAGTGGTCAGGGGAGACGAGCAGGGGGACAAACCAAGGGGGGCTACAGAGAACGGGGAGCTCGCTAGAACTTCACCTTACATGGCAAACTGGGGGATGTAACGGCCAATGGGCCATAATGGGGTTATAGAACTTGGAACTCGGCCATGTAAGGCAAACAAGGGGAGTGTAACTGGGGTAACCGACACTGGTCCTTGGAGTTCCATGGGAGAAGCCAAAGCCTAGGGGGCACCCTTCCAGGGCATCCACAGACGAATATAAATTTAATGTCAAGTCACAAGTTTCAGAACATAAACAAATCACATTATGGTTAAAATGAAACTTTTGCTGTGAGTTATTATCAAATGGTAAAGGGTGAGAAAGCCCCTCACAACACACGTTACTGAAAATGGCTTCAAAGAAGCATTTAAAGCAAAGATTGAGAACTCATCCCAATACAAACTGCAGACTCCTAAATGAGGAACAGAAGAATGAAAAGCCAGAGCCGCAATACAAATAACAATTTTTCTGTTTAAGAGCAATTACATTTTTTTCTAGGAGATGAAAGCTGTGCCCTACCTGTAGCTAAGACTCTCTGAGGTTGAATAGCTGCTTTGGTTTTAGAAATCCAGAAACAATTTTTAGCAACCCTTCCTTTCTAAGACCATCTAGTAAATGTTCTCATTCTATCCCTGTGGCCTGTTCCTGGAGGCAGTTTCTGACTGATGCAACGGAACACATGAATGTAATAGTAATCTTTTAAAAGTTGGGAGAGAGATAGGAATTACCATTCTACTGTTTCCTTTAAGTACTAAAATGAAGTCTGTCCTTGAAAAAGTGTTTTTACCACTAGGGTAGTACAGAAAAGTGGGACACTAACAGTTTATTCTCTTCTGTACAGTTGCAGAAAATAGGAAAATATCATTTGGAGAGGATAAAAGTGAACATACATTCCTGCTGTCCACATTTATGTTCAGACACTTATATACTTACCAGTCTATATATTAATTTTTAATTGTATTCCTAAGACTACATGCAGTACCTCTGAAGTAAGAGCATTTAACATTCTTGATTCCACTGGAGGACAAAACAATTAAAATGTAAATGTAGCCTGTTAGTATAGAAGACCTTTATTGAATCTTGCTTTTAAGCTAAAGTGCTGTATAAGTTTACCATTTTGGAATAACTTAAACACTTTTTTCAGTTCAGGAACATTTTTAGGTGAATATTTAAGCATTGTATTTCAAGAAGTGAGTTTCAGATTTAGTGAGACCTGAGGAAAGTCTTAAATAGTGTACATATTTAATTTCTGCACTTATTACTGACTATGAAAGCAGACTTTATTCAGGAACATTCATGAAAAACAACTTAGTAAAACACTCTTTGCCCAAGCAATGTAAAAGAATTCTGGAACCTTTACTACAATATTTACAGTCATATATGCATAATGGCAATCTGTTAAGACTCTACACTAAGGGTTTAAGACTAACTACATGCTTGCACCGAAGGCTATTAATCAATACCTCATTGTTTGAGCTGGAGATGCCAAACATGTTTAACCTGTTTTGTTAACATACTGTTAACAAAAAGAATTACCATGTCTCAACTAGATATTGCTGCTGTGCTTTCATCTCCAGTCAACTCCTAAGCCTTCCATGAGAACTTCATCAATGATGTCAACTTCTGACAAGTGAGTACTTAATAAATCTAAAGCTCCATTTAAAAAGTAGTTGGAAAAGAGAAAAGGAACATCCACTTCTGCACAGAGTGGCAGTGAGATATTCCTTACTCTATCCTGATTATTTTGCACACTGACTGGAAATGATTCTGGTGGCTGCCTGACTGCAGTTGGAGCTTTTGCAAAACATAGCCCTGGCACTATGAATCTCCCAGGACCACTAACAGTTTCAGAGCTTCCTACCTAGTTATAAGTAGAACGTGTGAAGCAGGTCAGAACACTGTAAACCTGAGCTCTGACAGGGCTGAGGGGGCAGCCGAGCAGGGCAGGAATTAAACATGATGCCTAGAGAGGTCAGGCAACCTCTGATGTTGGCGGGTTTTCACAGCTTAGCTAGGAAAACTCATCACTGACCTGATCTGAGTGCTAGTGACAGGACCACTTCAAGTGGGAAGCTGGGTTATATGATTGTTAGATGTCCACGCCAAAGAAAGTAATTTCTGTTATTCTGTGAGTAGCTGCAAAGGCGGCAGATTTACCTGTATGTAGTTGCTTAATGACAGCATCACAGGATTTAATGTTCTGTTCATGTTTAGGAAGTTAGAAATGGAGCCATAAAAGTTAATATTCTATAAATATTTAAAAGGAAATCTAAATTCTGATTAAACTCATAATTACATTCACAAGTCACAGCTCCTTTTTTAAAATTAGATATGTATTTCTCAAACTTCACTGAAACTGCTGGTTCTCCTAGAAAAAATTGTCTTCTACATATCTAGATATAAACAAGTATGTGCAAATATCCATTACTTGATCTTTTTCCAGAGAAAAAGAAATATATTTTAAAAATTAATCCTTAAGGTTGCTGAAGATAGTCTATTTCTTGCATCTCTAAAAGCAAAACAAACCAACCAAACAATCTTTAAAACAAAGGGATTTTTTGGTTGCGTACACCTTGTGTTTTCCAAGTAAGGTGAAATATGTTTTAGTTTTACTAATTAGGAGCAAGTTTTTCAGGTACACAACTTTTACTCTATTTAAAATTTTTTTAAAGACATGCTTGTTTGGCTTTTTAAGAGGATGTTCTTGCAGATAACAAGATCAGAGAGACTGCTCCAGGAAGACCACTTCAGCAAAACAAGGGGAAATAATGTATTTCATAACAGCTGTCAGAATACTCTTGTGTACTCAAGACTTTGAAAACACCTTGAACTGTGTCCAAATAAAGAAAAACACAATTCAGGGGTTTTGGCAGAGATGTATGGTAATATTACCTCATCCACTCACATGTTGAACATTTGTACTCTGTACTAGTTGAAGCTCTTTTAACTCCTAAATTATGTAGACAAATAAAACAAGTATAAAGAGATTTGATGGGTCTTTATACTAATATTTTAACTCACAAGCCTCCAAGTTCTATAGAAATTGTGACTGTTACCCAAAGTGAAGCTTGTTGGATCAATTTCTCTGTCTTTGAACTACAAATCAGTGAACTAATGTTTGTTTGTTTAGTATTCTCCTAGATGGTGTGGAAGCTTTTCATTATTTCCCAAGCTTGTTTTAAAAATCTAATAATCTATTTTCCAGATCTCTGCCATCCTATGTGACATTCTCACCAAATTTACACACTATGCCAGTGTATGAAAACTTTTGAGAAATACTACACTACCACTTGACAGCATTTTACTAAGTGGGAAGCAGTAAGCCTCACACACAATTCCATAGACTGGCAGTTTAATAGGTTGTGCACTAACAATACAAAACCCTACCATAAAAAAAACGGTGAAACCAAAACAAAGCACTTGGTGATCAAAGCATCACGACTTCCACAGGCACAGAGAGTTACCTTGTGATAATACTTCTGTGAAGTCTAAAGGCAATTTCAACCAGCAAACTCCAGACAAGGTATTAGCAATTTGCACACCTTTCCTGACATGCTTTATCCACAGCTCTAACTTGCTATGCTTCTTGGACAAGTTGAGTTAATTAGTATCACCTCTACACTAGCAGCAAACGTACCACGCTGTTTTTCATCATGGCTCTAATACTGAATCCCTCGCAGGCCTGCTGCTTATCCTTCTTCTCCCGCTGCCGGGGGTGTCTGTCACCTGCGAGTTTTGAGGGGCCCGGGCCCCCCTCCTCCATTACCATCTTCCCACCGGCGCCACCGACGGACCAGATGCAAATTACGGACTGGAAAAAACAAGCGAACATCAGCGTCCCGTGCCCAGCCAGTCAGAGCAAGCAGCAGGTCCAACTCTGCTCCCTCCACCCACAGCCAGCGACAGCCCCACACACCCGTCCCGCACCTTCCCTGCCCCTCACAGGCCCCCTTCGCCTGCCCCTCGCCCCCACTCCCAGTCCCCTTCTGCATCATCCCAGCTCGTCCTCCCCACTCCGCTGTGTCCCGCCCTTTATCACCACCTGATGTCCTTGTCCCCCGGGGGCTTCTCGCCTCCGCCCACCCGGCCCTGCGCGTCCCTCTCGGGATCCGTTGGGCACCGGCCGCCACGCGCCGTCCCCTGGCCACGCGACCGTCGCCAGGCAACGCGTAAACAACCCGCCAGGGAAGCGGGAGGGGAATCACAGAGAGCCCTGTCGGCACCGCCCGGCCCCGCACAGCTGTACCTACCCCCGGTGCACCGAACACCGGGGCTGCGGACAGCAGTTAACGAGAAAGTCATTAGAGGTGGTGGGGGGGGAAATGTGAGGCGATGGCGTGAGACGAGAGTGGGCGGGTGTGAACCGGTCAAGAACTACGCTACCCAGAGGGCCCAGCGTGCGCCTCCACCTCTCTCATTCAGGCGCATGCGTGCTCAGGGCCAGCCCACCCCACCCGCAGTCGCGCGACCCCCCGGGGCTGCCACAGGGGAAGCGCTCGAGCGGCAGGCGCGGCCGGCACGTGCGCGCGCGTGCACGCACGCGTCCCTCCTCTCCTCCCCCGCGGCCGGCGCCATGATAGGTGAGTGAGCGCATCAGGGAGGGGGCGAGCCCGGATGCGGATCCGCCCTTTCCTCCCCGCCCCTTCCCTGCTGCCCATGCTGTCGTCTCTGTGGCACTGGGGGGTGGTGGAGGAGAGTGGCTTGGTTTCCTTCGCTTCCCCTTGGTCCCCGCCCGTCTCCGCCGGTGCCTCAGCGAGGCGGGGGCGGCTCGGGCCTGGCGGCGGGGCCGAGCCGGGGCTGCCCTCGGTCTGCGCCCGCTGGTTAAATCGCGTCGGGGCAGTGCAGGGCACGCGGAGACCAAAGTGCTGAGAGGGGTCATCGCCCTCCTGTTTTAGCCCCGTGGGAGAGGGGTAAAACGTCTGGGCAGGCCTTGTGACTGAAGTCATTTTTAAACTGCTTTTTATTCCTTCTCAGTATATCGGTTGTAGATGCTGCTCGGCAAGGTTTGTGTGACCTGCGAACTTTTTTTGGCCTTGCCAGCATACATACATGTTATTGGTCTGGCGTGTTGCCTGGTGATGACCTGGAAAATAAGACCCTTCTTGGTGTAGGGAGTGTGACCCTTTGATCTGCCTTCTGTACCCATCCGGTGCTAGTGTGACGCGTGATTCGGTTGTTCCAGCACTGGGCTTTCTTTTCTTCCTTGTGAGATTAATCCTTACCTGTTCAAAATTACAGGATTCGCTTTGTAGCTCTATCATTACAGATTTCATATTGCTTTGACTTGCTCTATTTTGAGACTTATTTAAAGTAAAACCTATAAAATGTAGTGGATGCACATGCGTTTTAACAACTCTTTGCTGTACTCAGGCTTGCTGTTTCACTATCAGCGTTGGTGTTGTAGTTGCATTCTACTAAGATCTGATTAAGTTGGAAACCATGCATTTTATTGTAAAAATATTTATTGTTTTTAAATTGAACATCTCAAAAGTTTCTGGGAACGCAAGTGTATGGCTAATATTATTTCAGCTTTGCTAGAGCTAAAAAGAAAGTTACAAACACTTCTCCAGCACTTTCAGTTTGTATGCATATTAATGCAAATGATCTCTTCATAGTCATGGAATTTTTTGTACAGGACATCCTTATCATTTGGGGTACTTTTTTTCTTACGTAGTAGAAAATATTTCAAGTTGAAGGCTTACCTGACTGAAAGCACAGAGGATCACGTGTTCTGCTGTTTTTATTTTGCAATGTCATCTGCTGATCTGGTGTCTTGCTGTAGTATATAAAATACATGTGTTTGCAGAACTGCAGTGTGCGTTTGTTTTTGAATTCTTCAGAAAAGTAAGTTGAGTGTACCTACGGGGCTGCCCATGTGGTTACAGAGCTAATGCCTCTAGCCCTCACACTGAAATCTAAATATTTACTTACTGCTCATGAATATAAATGTTATATGACTGAGGAATGATAATTTTATTTTCACTGTGGCAGACGGAAATGTTTGTGAATATTGATTATGAAATGTACATACCAATTAGTTGCAAATTTAAAAACACAGCTTTACATGTGTTGCAACCTGCCCTGGTTTAACCTCAGCTGGCAGCTAAGTACCACACAGCCACTGGCTCACTCCCTCCTCCCCTCCCTGGCAGCAGGATGGGGAGGAGAAGTGGGGGCAAAATGAGAACAGTTTAATAATTGAAACAGAGCAATAATAATGCTGGTAACGCTAATGATGAAGATAATTGTAATGAAAAGGAGAGAGAGGAATAAAACCCAAGAAAAACAAGGAGTGCACAATAAAATTGCTCACTGGCCACTGACCAATGCCCAGCCCATTCTCCAGACCAACTCCCACCAGTTTATCTACTGGCCATGATCTGTCGTGTGGAATATACCTGTGGCCAGTTTGAGTCAGCTGTTTGGTGGCCACACTTCCTACCAGTTTCTTATGCAGTTTCTTGTCAGTTTCTTCTTACTGACAGAGCATGGCTAACTGAAAAGTCCTTTAGTTTGGCTAAGCTCAATTTATCAACAACTGAAAAATCAGTATGTTACCAACATTATTCTTCATACTAAATTCAAGACACAGCATTATACCAGCTTCTAAGAAGAATTAATTCTATTCCAGACAAAATCAGTATGACACCCTCCCCCACCTCCCAAAAATAATATCATTTTCTTCCAAGTATGTGATATGGAGACCTAGTCCAATTTTCGCTTTGAGACTTTCTGAAAACTAGTTTAAACATTTGTGAGCTGGGAATGCCATAGCAAAACTGGAGGGAAAGGGTGAGATTTGTGTCATCTGCCCATTTTTTTTTTTAACCTGAGTATTGAAAAGCATTTTCCTATGAAACACATGGTATATTTTAAAAAATGTTTCATATCTAGAAACGTCTTATGTCCTCATAAGTTAATGCTATAATAAAGCATTTAGGTTGCCACAAAAGTTGGACATTCTTTTTTGCTTTACACTTGATAGTTCCTTGAATTGATTTTTGATTTTCTATCTTTCTTTTTTCTCTTCATTTCTCACAGGCCAGGTCTTACAGACTTGTGCACATTCAGGTTCCTTAAATGGTAATTTGAATGTAGAGTAAGCTAGTTAAGTGAAATAGCTTGTCAAAATCTCTACTTACTTAGGGGGCAGGGGAGGTTTGGGGAGTTGTTTGTGGTGGGTTTTAAAAGTTTATTTTATTTATTTGCTTACCATTGGATCAGCTAAAAACTGGTATTGATGGAATGGAAGTGACAGCCTACAGTTGGATTGGCTGAACTATTTCTTAGTCAACAGCCCTGGCAGTAATGTCATAGTCTTGAACATCTGTTCTTGGGGGGGGAAAAATAAAAAATTAAAACTGGTTTTGAAGGAAAATACTGGGAAAGCTTTGTGGACTATTTCAGGAAATATCTCTCAAAGACCAAAAAACCCAGGAGAAGGCCTTAAGCTGTTTTAAAAATATAGAAGATGGGCTCTCTATAGTTAACAGTGTCAGTTCAGCATTTCTGTGGTGAATGAGAGATGAAGGTGGTAGTAGCGACAGGTTGCGAAGGGCTTTGACAGTGAAATATGATTCATCCAGCAGTAATCAAGTTAAGGGAGAATGCGAGCCTGGGTGAAAGTTTTAGCTATCTGGATGACCGATCACTCCTCCATGTTGCACCCTTTTCCAGTGTGTTAGTAATCTACTTTCTGTGTAAATATTTCTCATTGGTATGAAAATAACCTTGAGGAAGCAAAATAAGAATAAACCCTTTCAGAATTTCCCTGAATATATTTGTATACATGGTACCATATATAATAATGGTACTAGTGTAGCAACCAAAAGAGAAGTAGTTTAGGAATTTTCTACTTAGATATTTGATCTCATGCTGCAGTTTTGGTTTTCTGTTTTCTTCTGTTGTCATTTTGGTGTTCTAATGCTAAGGATAGTCCCACTACAATACGGGAGTAGTAGCTCAAGTTATAGTTCACAAGCATGTGGAGTAATCTGGCTGATAGTTTGATTAAACAAAACGTAAACCTCAGGATATCGAAGGCTACTTGCATTTCAAATACGTGACCGTTTTGGTCCATTTGTTTTGAGTCTTTTTCTCTTCTTCTAGGGTAGCTGCATTGTACTGCATGTACAGAATTGCGCCATGAAACACTTTGTGTTTTACTAGAATTATATTTTAACGATTATTTTCCTAAAATGTGCTTTGTTATTACTCTATCAGCAAGGTGTTATAAATTATGTTAGTATCATTTGAAGTATGATGTCTTCAAAAGACAACTGAGTTTTTCTAGATATTAATTAGATATTGATTAGACATAAGCATTCTGAATTTTGTTGATTCCATTAAGGGAGATTAGAAGACTTTTTGCTTGGATTTCTTTTTGAAGGACAAGTAGCAAGGGGGAGTAAAAGTGGGGTGTGTCTTGTTTTTTTTGGTTGATTTTTTTTTTTATGGCTGCAATATAACAGTATTATAATATCAGGACACTGGAGGCTAACTAAGCAGGGGCTTGGGATGTTCTGATGCAGTGTTTTGAGTTTTTCAGATAGGGCCCTACAGAAAATTTATCTGGCAGTTTCTTTAAATTATTGCCCATGCTTACTTAAATGTAATGTGTAAATAGAGTATCCACTACCAAAAGCTTTGGTCCAGCCTGTCTGTGAGATGAGAATAAAGTTAAGAGTTTCAAATTCCACTTATTTTCAGATACAACTAGGAAAAGGCATTTGCTAACAAAATCTGGATATTGAAAAAAAAACATTTTGGAAAGCGTAACAGCAAATGCTACTGCTTAAGAGTCCTTGCCAAAGTAATGAATGTGTTTTGTAGATATGTTTAAAGTTGAAGACATAATTTGATTCTGTTGTGACAACATTGCCTCAAGAGGTGGAGTAGTTTTCTTAATTGGAAACCCATATAGCCCCATTTACTGAAATAAGTTAGTTGGGCTACCACACCCTGTATCATGAAACTGCCAGTTGTGTAAATTGATCAGGCCACAGAAACAAACTATACTGAGAATGGTGCAGGTTTTCCAAGTTGCTATATTTAGAAGAAGCTTGAGGGAGAATAAAACCATTAGTAGGAAGTTGGTTACTTTGCCAGACAGGTTTATGTAAAATAGATAGATTAATTATTTCAATCAATTGTTGTTGCTATATACTGTATGTAAGTATTGTTGGACTGAAAATCAACTTCTAACACGAAATGCAGCCAGTGATGTATGAAGTTTTCCATTAAAAGAAGAAAAAATGTAAGAAATGGGCAGCTATATAGCCAAAATTCACAAAATACCACTACAATGATTGGTTTGGAGATAATTCATTGGCAAGCTTTAGTTGTATAATTATCAGTTATTTCACAATACCTAATTTCTTCCTTCTGAACTACAGTGTGGGTGGGGTATCTTGCAAATGTTCGTGCTTTATGAGGACTTCTAATCATTAAGTAACTAAATTTTAATATGGTAAAATATGTCCCTTAAAATCTATAATATTTTTACAATTTTTCAGTTTCCAAATGTTGTATTTCAGGCATCTCCCAGGCCTTTTGTATTTTGATCAGTGCTAAAGGAGTGAAAAGATGGATGACCTTACAAAATAAGGATAAAAATCCATCAGGTTTATCTGATGTGGAAAAATGCATCAGTACCCTTTTGCCTGTTTTATTCTTGAGGCTGGGCAAAATGGAGAAAGAATTAGTTCATTATTGTGTACTTTTTGGAGCAGACTGAAACCTGCCTGATTGTACGAAACCAGCTTTTTAGCAGTAGCTCTTGTGTTGCATCACTTTTCTCAATCAGCATGTTCATGTCTACATTGGTATTGTTAAAGCTTGACCCAGGAAAAATTGTAGCTTCTAACTTGTTCTTTGAGACAAGTGGAAATAACTGAAATACTTGCTATGTTGTTACAAATTATCTTAAAATTACAAGAGACAAATAATAATGTAAATTCTCGTGCCATCACTCAAATACTAAATTTGATGATAGCGATCTTGAGGGTAGAAATTAATGAAGAATGAATCATGAAAATGCCTTTTATTTCATGCCCTTGAGCAATTTGTACAGTGGTAGTTGGTATTTGGGCTGGTAAACATGCATCTTTTCTTGAACAAGGCAGTCTTACTAATGATTTCTCATTAATTCAGCCAAAAGATTGCATAAATAACGTGTCACAATTATGATGCATTAAGTACATGGTAGCTTTATGTGGTGTCTTTTTTACAGTGGCTACATGCCTATAATGGATAAACCACAAAATCTTCAGTAATTCTTTCTCCATATATCACAATGCCTTCCAAAACAGTGGCATCATAAATTATGTGCTTCAGAGGAGTTAACTCTGCCAACTATTTTCCTGGATTTTTATTTCTAAGTAGTTGGGTTTTTGTGTGTGTGGTTTTTTTGTGTTTTTGTGTTTGTTTGTTTGGTTTTTTTTTTAATGGCAAAAGCTTACTCTTGGACTTCAGAAGTATTTGAGGGTGTTTGCAGAATTTAATACCTCTATTCATGCTAGCAATTTCAATGATAGAAATTTTAAAACTCTGACTTCAAAACTATTCAAAAGCTTTCATGCCCTCTGATGACCTCTGAATTTATACTGGTATATGTCACTGTTTCCTTCTCCATTTACTTTTGGAAGAGGGAAAACGATGACAATGACATACTCACATCTAAAAAGAATGATGGGTCATTGCCCACTATACATGTCCAAAGTAAATTGTCTGGATCCTGCAGTTTTTACCATACCTCTTGGCTGTATTCCTGTTCTGATTGTTGAGGAAGACTTGACTTTCTGTCCTTGGCTGGTTTGAGCTAAGTTGAAATGAAAGGAAGGTGGTTACCATATGAACATTTTCAGCAAGTGCCTTGCCATTAATGTCTTCCCTTTTTAACCCTGATTTTGGGAATCTGACCTATGGGATTGTGTGTTTATTTTCTGAATATGTCAAAAGTTATTTTGTTATGCATTATTTGTCCCTATAGCATAGATCTGTTGGTAAGAAAAGAAGAAAAATACTGTTTGTGCTTTGTTTTGTTCCATGGGTTTTATACTTCTTTTGACATTTCCTTATGATTTGGGGACACAGTCTGTTTTTATGTCTAAGATCTAAAACTATACCCCTCAGCCAAGAAAAGAAAAAGAAAAGCATTAAGAAGTTGATTTATTGTTTAAGAATTTCAGAAGCTGATAAAGATGAATGACGATCCTAATTGAGGAAAGAGCTTGTCATTACATGGTAGTTTAAAGGGCAGCAAGGTTATAATGTATTAACGTGTAGGAAATTAAAGTACAGCTTTTTAGAGAGTAGTTGCAATCAAAAGCTGTTGGTTGTGCTGTGTTTTTTTGTGAAGGTGGTATGAACAATGCATTTGGTGCCACAAAAGTTGGACATTCTCCTTTGCTTTAGTTCATCTGTTGGGGGTGGGGATTTGTGTGTACTATGTAAAAGTAAGCTTGTGCACTAAGCTTGTTCCTGATGACATAGAAGGGCTCTGAAGCAAATTCATTTGTAAATTGTTGTGATACGTAAAAACCACAAACAAAAAAAGCAAAGTTGACTTTCCAGTAACAAAAACGTGCTTACTCTGTTAATAACTCTTGTGATGATCAGTGTGTGTTGTTTTTTTAAAAGTGTAAAGCTTTTCTATATTATGATGTAGTTCCTCTACTTCCTTTTATTTGTTGGATTTTTTTTTCTTTTCAATGTCTGTCTGCTGTATTCTATCTGTTTTGTTTAGCATTTCTAGATGTCTTGCTTAGTGGGGAATTTCCCCTCTTAGTTCATTGATTCTTTTTTTTTACTATTTTTTTAGTAAATATAGCCAGTAGAACTGTCTTGTGTCAGATCTAATACTTCAGATTTAATAACTTTTAGTGTATAGAGCTCAGGATATTTAGCTAAATTCACAAGAGTAAGATTTTTACTCAAAGAGTAAGAATCACAAGAAACTGAGACGCTTGGGTTTTTTTAGGCCCATTGTTGGAGCTATGTCTCTAAGACACCCTTTTCATCAGTGGAAAAATTTAGACCTTTGAAGTTCAAAGAACAGTGTTCAACTGCTTTTTGTCATAATAATTTTACATGTGTATTTTCATTTTTTTTTTAATATGCCAATCCAGTAACATTTTGGTGATGTGTTTTGATGTCATGGAAACATTATTTTCCATTTTCTTCATTGGTATTAAATTAGAGGACTGTGCATGATGGAAACAAAAGTGGTTCATATCGGACATCATATTACATCTCTGGCATATGGTTCTCCTTTCAATTTTAATTTTTTTTAATGAGCTGAAATATTTTTGCTGCATTTATGTTTACATTTTTACCCTTTTCTGATACAGTGTCCTCGGTGGAATACTCTCAGTGGAAACATATGTTCAGAACTTCAAAGTAATTACACTATTACTAAAAGCTTCATAATTAGATTACTGAAACTAAATGTTGAAAAAATTTGATTTTCCTTTATCCAATCATATCAATTTCATTCCAGTCTGCTTTCTGGCTGATTGAAGAAACATGGTAGGACAAAGTCAAAGCCTGAGTAGAATTTCTTAAGTCTAGTATAGACCAGTTCCTGAAGAACTTAGGAGGCTTAGAGCAGTGTTCAGTCTGAGAGCAAGACTTAAAAAAAAGAAAACATATATTGCACATTTTAGCAGTACATTTTTAGTGGTCAGTACCTCTACTTGGCAAACTGGATTGAGATAATTGAAGCATGAGCTTTTCTCTCTATAACTGACCCTGTTTCTCAGAAGTAACGGGCTCAGTATGTGTCTAAGCTACTTTGTTTACAAAATATTGCCCTTATTGCCTATTATCTTTCTTTAAGACTGAATTTGTTGTTGTGATGAAATGGGTGTAGCTTGTGTTGGAAAAAGCTGTTTATTGCCAGGAACAGTTCAGAGCTACAGTCTAAGATACTGATGCAAAAACAACAAAAAACCCAACAAAACAAAAAAACTTTAAAAATTCTTAGATGTACAAGAAGTCATCAAAAACTGTAACTGTAGAACTATACCTCATCTACCTCCTTTGTCTTTTGTAGCTCATCTGGAAAATATGGGGTCTTTTAAGAACAGGAGATGTTACCTTAATTGTCCTGAACAAAAACTGTCTATTAGGTTTTACAAGGCCCTGGTGTATTGGTCTGTTGACTGTTGACATGCTTCAGATTTTTTCGTCAAGCTGTATGAAGCTACAGGCTAACCTTTAAGTTGATTATTTTTGACTTACTTTACTTAATTTTAGGATATTTTATTCACACTAACTCTGCTACTGTTTGAGATTTGGCTTTAGCCTGGTATGCGCTTTATGTAAGCAGTTGGGTGTTCTGAGGCACATAAATTTGGTTAATGATTAATGTTTTGATTTTTTCAATTTTTGTTTTTGTAGTCTACTTTTCATTCTTCCTGCCCTTATTATACTCAATAAAATAGCAGATGAAGCTGAAAAGTTTCTTTTACAGTACTTCTAACAATTTCCATTAGAATTATCTTGTTGGAAGCAAATATCCCATCTGGTTTACTTCTTAACACAGCAAAACTTCATAGTGAGCTGTGTGCTGGAGCCTGGCTGAATTCCATACAATGAGACTCTTGGCCCTAAGCAAGATGAGCACAATCTGTTTCCTTTATTTCTAATAAAGGAAAAGGAGAGTTTCTTCATTTGCTTCTTTGTTGCATTATGTTTACATTTTATGCCTCCCTTTCTTAGAATAGCTGCTTCCCTGCTGTTACCCATTCTTTTTTTTTTTTGTCAGTACAGGTAAAATAAAAACACATTACAGCCTAGTGAAAATACTGAGTGCTGCTCTGAAATAACATTAAAACTCAAAATTTTCAAGTATGGCCTGGTGCTTTAGCCACATCAATCTGATAAAACACCTGAAGCTCAGGAGAAGCACTTCTGGAGCTTCTTCTGTTGTTGTGTTCCTCAAATATGTAAAAGACTTAAGTAGCATATGCTAAAATCAGTCAGAGTCACACAGTTGGTCCTAGCGCTGCTCCTAAGGTTTACCTGTGCTATCTGAATTCAGCTTCCTCAGCCCATAACTTTGTATACCCATCTGTACCTGGGAATTATCGAGTCCCAGATACTTAACGCCAGCTGATTTTACTGTGTGTATATGTGACTCTTCTTAGGAGTTATGAATTTGCACCTCTGAATTAGTCTCTGGGTTAAACTTGCTACTTTTTGTTATAGATATGGAGATAAAAATAATTCCACATTTAAAAATAAGCATCAGATACTTAAAATTGTATCTAAAACTATATAGTTCTTTTAATATTACATCAAATAAGTGAGCATTTGCTGTATATTAGGATTCTTTCCCCTTTGCAGAGATTTTGGGTTTTTGGGTAATGTCCTGATGGAAAGACGTGTAACTTACATTAAAGTGAGCAGGCTCTTTTGGGGCACTGGCTTCTAAAAATTGTGTCATGAACACATCTGGGATGGTTTTTTCCTTCTCGATATTGTAGAGTTTTACATTAAAAATTCCAAGTAACAGTCAAATACTACTAATAATCCTTGTTTATGGTATAAATTGTATTTGATGACAGACTTAAAATGTTTCTTATGATGTACTCCCCTTCTGAAACCCTGGCATTTCCTTACTTTCATCTGTCAGTGACAACAGTTGCAACATATGTTTTCCATACCTGAAATCAATAAGAAATCAATAGTTCTTTTTAATGTAAATAAAATTGAAAAAAATAAGCACTCTCTAATAGTAGAACTATTGCTGTAATTCTGGTAAGAACCTAAGATGTCCTTGTGTATCACTGTGTGCAGTGAGTATTCAGTGTCAATTCCTGTTTCATTTCAAGTGTGTTATTTTAGAACTGTTCATATAATCAGTTTCTTGAACTAGGAAAGTAGACAGCAATAAACCATTTTAAGATACAATTGCAACACATAAAAAAATCAGATAGTTAATTTCATGTGAATACAGCTTTTGAAATTCAGTTCAGTTCTAGACATGAATTAAAACAGGCAGCCCTTTGAGGACAAAGGACTGTGCACAGGGATACTTTTCATTTACTTAGCCATTTGTGCAAATGGGGCATTGGGATAAAAAAGTCAAAACGTTTGGGTTTCTTGTTAATTTCATCTACATGAAACTGTTGTGCATATCTACTTGCTGTGTGTTGTTACTAAAGAATTGGACTGTAAACAGTGATGTTACAGTCAAATAAGACAATGCTGATTTCTTCAGAAGGAAAGTTTGGATCACTTCTACTGATTTCCAGCTGGATTTGAAAATCAACTATCTTAGAAGAAACAAGTGATCGTTTGAGAAGGCTTCTCAGCTGTTTCCTCCATAAGACTGTAAGGAAATTCTGTTTGTCCTTGGTGTTTATGTCAGGAAACACAACCTTCCTGGGCTGGTACGTTCCTGAACAGGGAGTGAGTGAAAGACATCAGGGAATAGTTACCGTGTAGATGATACAGAATCAGTACCCAAAAACCTGACCACCTTTGTTTTCTCCAACATTATCAAGACCAGTTCATCTAAAGTTTGTCTTTAAAAGTACTTAGATAATGTGTCTATGGAATGATGCTACAGCCACAAAGTCTGCTTTCTTGTATGTTGAAAGTACTTAGGCCCATGCACCTCTGAGGCTTTGCCCTTTCAATCTTATCTGTGGTGGACACTGACTGCAGATTACAACAAGCCACTCACTAATACTGTACTTCTTAATGCCAAAATGTGCTTGTAGGGAGACAAAGCAGTTAAAACACTAACTGTGTTCTCTTGTTACTTTAAAAGCTAAAAAATGAATTTTTAATTTTCATATGATTAGAATTTTTTGTGTATAGGGCTGTATTTTACTTAGAGAGCATACTAAGCTTTTAAAGTGGACTTGCTTTCTTTCTTGCTTTGTTTCTTTCTAATTCATTAAGTTTGTAAGGATAAAGCTGATTTTTCCATGGTGGTTTACTGATGCATCAAAGCTTATTTTGTTCCATTGAGTAAATTACAAAATTAGTGTCTAGTCCCTATCTTAATGTGTTTATATGGGATACCATTTTTTCCTGAATCTGATCATTTAGTTAGTAATGTGCATTGAAATTCAAATGTTACTAATACGTGACATAATTCTGTAAGAGCCATCTATTATGTGATCATGAAGAATGACGTCTTGTGATCTTTATGTACCCTAATTGATGTCGACAGTAACTGCTTTATTAATAGGTATTTTTTACTATAATGAAAAATGTTCCAATTCCAAATCATAATATTTTTGCATCATAGATATGTTTAATTGGATATACTTAGTTTAATCCTTAATTGAAGTAAAATATTCTTGTTAAAATGGTCTATTTCAGAGTAATGAGAGCATAAATAGGTCTTAGGCAGTATAGCTAAATGTGTGGAAATGGGACACTTCAAATCTGCAGATAAACCAAATTTCATTAGATAGATGAAATTTTTTTGATTTTACTTATCTATTAAGTTAATATCAGCTTTTAGAAAGGAATGTAGAATTCTGGATTTAGCCTGAAAATTGTAAGGATTTAAATTCTTTAGGGCTTTTAGAGTCCTTGGGTTCATGGTAGGTGGCTTCTCATTTTGATGGTAACACTGTTTATCTGACTTTTCCTGTTATTTCAATAAGACTGGTGCCCTAAGAGTGATATCCCTGTAGTGAGCTAAGGAAGTTTCCATGAATTATTAATAACAAGCCAAGTTTAATGTGATTTTATAGCCCCATAAGGAGTTGGAGTAATGTACTCTGTAAAACCATTCAGTTCACCTGATCTTGACACTGGAACATCAAAAACATATTCCTACTTGTTAACACTCAAGGGGGGGAAAAGGTGACTTGGGAATGCATCATTGTGTGCATCACTGTTTAGCCGTCAATTATTTTTAAAAACCAGTAATGTCTTAACAGTAGATCAACCAACTGAAAACTGTAAGTGCATGATTAATTGAAAAATTGGTGAAATACATGAAATTTGTTGCTGTTTTCAAGACCTAATAATGAATGTTTGTCTCTAGAATATTACTTTTGAAATGACTGTTTAAAATGAGATTTTTCATACCTTTATTAATATTTGGCAATATTTCCATATTTCTCAGTGATTTTTTTAAAATGAATTGTCACTTAACTGCTTAACTTAAAAACATAATTATCGTTAATATCCAGCTTACTTGGTTGGTCACCAGAAAGTATAGCTGAAGAGTTTGTGTGTTTAGCACTATCTCCCTCTTAGTGTATGCTGCCTCACCTGCAATAGAGTTTGTACTGGGCAGTAACCATCTTAGCAGTGCAAGTTTGTACAAAATCTGTTTAGTTTTCTCATAAGATGCTGAATGTTTCACGTTATGTGCATTAGTTAATGCCACTTATAATGGCTCTTGACTGTAAGCTATCATTCTTACATTAATGCTGGGAATCAAGTGGTGTTTTTACTGCAGCAAAAGCTTAGTCTTCTTCTTAAGCGACTTAAATTTTGATAATATGTTGTACTTTATACATATGTTAGAAACAGGTACATTTCTTACAGAGTGAGCAGTTATTTATCAGCCTTGCTGGGATTTCTATTCTATCTGTTTTTACATTATATTACAGCTTCTGGGCCTCAGAAGCTACGTTCAGTTTCTTCACATTACTCCTCTGTTTACGAATATGCTGAAACTTCTAACACATAAATCAACAATAGTTCAAAAGAAAAGCACTCATTTAAGAAAAAAAGTTGTCTTGTGTTAGTGGGGTACCTTAGCGTTTTGCTTTTGGACACTTCAGGATTTTCTTTTCATTGTACTAAAATTTTCATTCAGTAAAGGTACATAAACTTTCAGGTACGTGAACTATTTCTATACAACTCCACTTTTGTTATTCTTAACATGTATGTTTCCTTTTTTCACAAGTTGCTGTTTGGCTTAGGTTAAGGTGTGTTTTAGGTTGTCTATATTTCCCAGTTATAGCAGAAAACTGTGTTACTTAAGCTTCAGCTGTTTAGATTCTTTTGAGTTCAGAGTCTAAGCTTTCAGTTAGAACATTAAAAGTTGGTTTGTAGATAATATGTTACACTGAAATACAGTAGTTGTAATGCTGGCACATATTCAACTCTGTTGCCCAGATTTTAAGTAGGCAGGGAGCTTCTGGACAAAGCTGAATGCAGAGATGGGCTGTAGTTGCTCAACACCCCTGCCTTTGTTAAGGGGCTAATATTAAAGGTATTTGTCTAAGATGATGGCAGGAGAGATTGAATTTTGAAGAATTTTGTTTCCTTCTTCAGTAACTATTATTTTAAGACTATGTGTTTTGTCACGGCTCTTTTCTTTAGATGGTTTCCCTTGGGTTCAGAATGGCAGATTTCTTTTGTGTTATGTGTTTCATAGGTAGTCAATAGATTTGAGAAGAACCGCAAAATTAAGTATGTTTGTTTCTTTATGCCAACACACTGAAGAATAGTTTAGGATTATAAAATGGTGTTCTTTCAAATCCAGCTAACAGCTTGATGTACCTGCTTGCTTTTCTTGAGTAGTTGTATTGATTTTAGTGAGGAGAAATGCTGGAACTATTCAAATATAAGCTGCTTTCAGATTTTCAAAAAGGTGAAAAATGCTGAAACTTCTTAGTTGCAGTAACATTTGCTGTAAGAGTATATTAAAAGCAAAGAGCACATGAAAATTAGACATTGTTTTTATAGGTTAATGTTTTAATTGAATAAATTTGTAAAATAGCAATGTTTAAAAGCAAATTTTAATTTCACTTTTATTTTAAGAAAAGAGCACTGTTCATATAAAATCTTAGGTTTCTACTAGAAAAAATGTTTCTAAAAGTTGTGTTCTTGCAAGGAAAGAATATAATTAAATGTGTTCTTTGAACAATTGTGTTCATAATCTGGAAAGTGAATTAGATTGCACCTTTGTCTCATTGCTGAAACAAATCTGTTATAGCCTCAGAGTAAGGTCAAGAGAAATGAAGACAATGAGGTCAAGAAATTCATGTACTTTGGCAAATGAAATCAGTCTGGGTTAGCCTTCATAATATATTGGTAAAATATAGCCTGCTTATTTAAAACAAGATCTATTAATTTGGAACTGATTGGAGCATCTTCACACACTGATGAGGGTAAATGTAGAAAATTAAATGGAATGTGCAGTGTAAAGTATGTGAGAGTATAAGGTGCAGAACATGGTACAACCAATGACACTTTTTTTTAAGGTAGCGTTGTGCAGGTAGGTAAATATCTTTAGTTAGATTTCCTTATTTATGTTAAGTTGTAAGAATAGTAAGAATGTTTCTAAGTGTAAATGAGTTCGTTACTAACCTTTTTCATAGAAGTCTGGATCACTTAAACAGTTACCTGCTTTTGAATAGGTAAGTTTGTATGATGGGCAAGTAAGGGAAGAAAAAACTATTTAAAAAAACCATGGATATATTAATATTTTTTATTCTATTATAATCCTAAGATATTAATATTTTTTGTTCTATTATAATTCTAAGATAGACTTCAGAATAAATTTTAGTTTGTTTCTGCTCGGCTTCTGTCTCATACAGTTTACATTCAATGTGCCACTGTAATTTCTCCTTATTCAGTATCACAGACTGTGCCTACCTTGTTGTGTCCTATTGGAATCTGATTTGAAATTGGAATATATGTTCTTGTCTTTGATTACAAACACCGTAGTATTGGAGTATTTCCCTAATACATTCCACCACTCCTTGAAACTGGCTTTTTTTTTTCTTTTGATATTTCTTTATTGGGATATTTCTTTCTAGATATTTAAAACCCAATAAATAAAAAAGGAATTGGATCAAGGTTGTTCAATAAGAAACAACAGGCAATCTAAATAATAAACTGTCCCACACAGCTTGCTTATAATACACAGTCTGCTTATGCTCAGCCATAAGCCACAAAACTACATCTGTTCTGTAATCATCATTTTAGCGTCATGCAAAGAGAGGCATAACTAGCTGGATTTGATAGTACATTTTCTTTTTTTCAACTTGCAAAATAAAAAAATAAAATCTCCTTACTGTAAGAATTCTGGCTGTGAACTCGTTTTGTCATGAGAATAGTTACTGAGCTAATGTTTTCAGAAAAAAATGTAGCTTTAACCAATTAGAAGTATATAATTAAGTCTGGAGTGCTGTTAAGGATATACAGCAACAGTGTCAAAAGTACAAGCAGAGGATTTTGATTTCTCTGTATGCATTGCACCTTGCTGAAGGGACCTCAGTTGGTGAGTCTTGGGTTTGGAGTATTAGCCTTCAAACTAATGTTTCCCTAAATTTATAAATTATGCTAGTTAACATAGTCCAGGATTATAATAATCAAGAGCCTTTAGAATGTATTGAATTTTTTAAAATCTCATTGAGTGCTCAAATTTGTGATAAAATGCTGCCTTCTTTTGGTAATTTTATCCTGTATTTTTAGGCATCCCAATTATGTGATTTACTCTCATGCACCTCTGTTCTGATAAGCTCACATTTGGAGGCAAATTCATGCACCAGGATTTTAAGAAAAGAGATGAGAAAGCCCAGAAGCAAGCCTGTTGTCCTATCTAGTCAATATCACTTTTTAATGAAAGTGCAAAGTAATGTCTTCTAAAAATTTTTGTGTTTAGATTGCAAATATTTATTTGGTCTAAACTGATAAGCTGTCAAAACTAGTTATCTAAGAGATATAATCTGCTTAACAATTTCTATTTACATCCTAAAGAAAAATGGCCACATTAGCAGCAACTCTTATTGGCAGTATTGGCAAAGTAGTGATTAAAATGGTTCACTTTCTTAATTCTTAGTTTGTTTGGGTAGATCTTACTAGTTGAAACAATTTGTAGAGATTTCTTTAGAAGGTTCGAAGGGCTTAATCCATTGCAAGATTAGTAAATATTGTTAACTCTAGCTCCTTATAAACAGAAGGTTGTAAGTTTTAGGCTAGGGCTCATCTGCCTTATGATGACAGAAATTCCTGACTGAATGCAACTGAAATGAGAGCACTGTCCTGGTTTGAAGGACAGGTGTCTGCTAAGGAAGGCAGGGGACCTCCCTTGGAATGAAAAAAAAAAAAAAAAATTGTAACCCTTTCCCTTCGAATTNAGCTCCGGAGCAGCGGCAGGGACGGGGCAGCGGCAGCCCTGCCTCCAGCAGAGCAGGGAGAGGCAAGCTCAGGGATCCCGGGCACCCACACAGATGATGACAGGTCCTGGTTCCGGACAGAGACTCCTTCCACAGCAGAAGAAAACAGCTCTCCCGGCGAGGTCCAGCAGCAACAGCCGCCCCTCCAACCTTTCTCCCCGGCGGCTCAGAGCAAGAGTCCCGTCCCCTCCTCCAGCCAAACCTTTTGCCCGCCCCAAACTCCAAGGTACCCCCACCCTGCTGGGAGAAAAAAACCTCTCCCAGCTGGACAATACCTGTTTCCCTCAGTTTAATCACTTCTTTTGTTCCCCTTAAGTACCCGGCCATTATGGTCCCTTAGCAACTGATGGGGGGAAAAAATTCCACAGGTGAAGAGAAACAAAAAAGGAGGAACACCCAAACCCCAACAAGCACTTATGTCAGCAAAGGTCCTGAATTAACATTTTTCCAAGCATTTTGTAGAGAGGATGATAGTTAATTATTAGGAATACACACACACGCACGTGTGTGTGTGAATGTATCTATCTATATAACACAAAACATGCTGAGGTGGATGGGATCATCAAGTCCGACTCCTGGCCCTGCACAGCACCATTCCTAAAGAGTCACACCATTTGCCTAAAAGCATTGTCCAAATGCTTCTTGAACTCAGTCAGGCTGGTGCTGTGACCACTTCCCTGGGGAGCCTGCTCCAGCGCCCAACCACCCTCTGGATAAAGAATCTTTTCCTAATATCCAACCTAAACCTCCCCTTACACTTCAGTCCATTCCTTCAGGTCCTGTCACTGGTCACCACAGAGAAGAGATCAGGGCCTGCCCCTCCTCTTCCTCTCATGAGGAAATTGTAACTGCAATGAGGTCTTCCCTCAGTCTCCTCTTCTCCAGGCTGAACAGAAAAAATGACCTCAGCTATTGCTTATACAGCTTCTCCTCAAACCCCTTCATCATCCTTGTTGCCATGCTCTGGACACTCTTTTAGAGCTTTCTATCTCTTCTACATTGAGGTGCCCAAAACTGTCCCCAGCACTCAAGATGAGGCCACCCCAGCTCAGAGCAGAGTGGAACAACCCCCTCCCTTGCCTGTGCTTGATTCCCCCAGGACAGGGTTGGCCCTCCTGACTGCCAGGGCACTGCTGGCTCATGTTCAACTTGCCATTGACCAGGACCCCCAGGTCCCTTTCTGTGGCACTGCTCTCCAGCACCCTAGTCTGTTTGTACATCCAGGGTTGTCTTGTTGCAGGTGCAGAATCCGGCCCTTTCCTTTGTTGAACTTCATGTGGTTGGTGATTGCCCAGCTCTCTCATTTGTTGAGGTCTCTCTGCAGAGTCTCTCTGCCTTCAAGGGAGACAACAGTTCCTCCTGGTTTTGTGTCATCTGTGAACTTTATCTGCATCCTTTCCAGTCCCATGTCCAAGTCATTTATGAAGATGTTGAAGAGCACAGGGCTGAGAATGGAGCCCTGTGGAACCCCACTTAGTGACAGGTCCCCAGTCTGATGTCACCTCATTCACTGTAACCCTTTGTGCCTGACCTGTGAGCCAGTTACTCACTCATCCCATGATGTGTTTATCTAGCTGTGTACAGGACATTTTGTCCAGAAGGATCCTGTGAGAGACAGTATCAAAAGCTTTACTGGAATCTATAAAGATCACATCAACTGGATTCTCCTGATCAGCTAGGTGTGATCATAAAGGGAAGTCAGGTTTGAAAAGCAAGGCTTTCCTCTCATGATGCTATGCTTGCTGTGACCAGTGACTGCATTGTCCTCCAGATGTTTTTCAATACCTTCAATACCTATGACTTTACCAGGCACTGAAGTGAGACTGACAGACCTGTAGTTAACAGTTTCTCTAACACATGATGGCTAATGTATTGCTGTCCCTGTGACATTAATTAACAAAATTTTTAAATATCTCTTCAGTTTTTAACTCAAAGTTAGTTTGTGCATGTTAACTTAAACTTCTTTTCTTAAAGTCAACAAAATATCTAATTTCATTTAGCAGAGTCAATAGTTTATGTATTAGGGTGACTGAGCATTCATATTACTTGATTTGGTCTGCAACTCAGTTTGCAGTTTCACAATATAGCTAACTTGTTCAAATGGGTAGGCAAAACAAAAAAAACAGTTAAATCATCTCTTCCAGCACCTTTCACATGCCAATACTCTCACTTGTCTCCCTCATTGCTGAGCTGATTCAGAAGGGAAATCAGCTGATTTCCCTTTTGTTCTAGTTGTGGTGAATTTTAGCTCCTTGATCTGGGCGACACATTCCAGTGCCTCACTGCTCGCACAGTGAGGGATTTCTCCCTAAGACCTAATCTAACTCTGCTCTCTTTCAGTTTAAAGCCATTCCCCCTTGTCTTGTCACTACACACCCTTGTAAGAAGTGACCCTCCAGCTCTCTTAGAGGTACTGGAAGGTGCTTTAAAGCCTCCCTGGAGCCTTCTCTTTTCCAGTCTGAACATTCCCAACTCTTTCAGCCTGTCTTCCTGGGAGAGGTGCTCCAGCCCCTTAATCATCTTCATGACTCTCTTCTGCAATTGCTCCAGCAGGTCACATCCTTCCAATGTTGGAAACCCCAGAAACTGGATGCAGTACTCCAGGAGGCATCTCATCAGAGTGGAGTAGATGGGGAGGATCACCTGCCTTGACTGGCTGGCTACTTTGCTTCTGAGGCAAGCTAGGAATTGTTCCTTTAAACACAATAGAATCCTGAATGTACTGAAGCTTATATGACTTGTCAGAGCTTTTCTGTGAGATGCTTCAAAGCCACAGAAGAATTTCTGGAATGATTTAAGCCTGTATCAGAAATTTCTATTTTGTGTTCCCAGTACTAGGTGTAGTTAGCACTGGATTTATAGACACCTACAGAGAATTGCAAATGTAGAATGAGTAGATAGTAAATTAAAAAAAATGCTCTTCTTGGGAGATGCAAATGGAACAGTACAGAAGCATCCCTGATTTTACTGTTGCTTTTTTGAGTCATATACTGTTTAAGTCTTGTAAAATTAAAGATGAAGATATCTTTTTAACCTGTAAGGTTTTGTGTGGTTTTTTTTGTTTGTTTGTTTTTTGTTTGGTTGGTTTTTTGTTTTTGTTTGTGGGGATTTTTGTGTGTGTGGGTTTTTTTTTTTTTTTGGTCGTTGTTTTTGTTTTTGTTTTTGTTTTTTTTTAATAAGGGGCTAGTAAGAGCCTGCATAGAATTGAATGAGTATCCAGTCATGCTAGCAGTCTGACTTCAGATACTGATGTGCTTATTAAATATTCTTTAAAAAGTTCTACAGTTTTTGATGAAATAATTGAATAATAATCTACTGTTCAGGCAGTCTTTGTTCTACCCTAACTTTGGTTCTTACAGTGGTAGACTTTCCATTCATTGTGGCTGTGGTTTATAGTAGAAGGAATTAATTAAATCTCTGTAGCCTTTTTCCCTTTTCATTCAGTGTACGACTCAATATAAAATTCAGTTTATTTTGTTGCTTTTCTTTGACATCAGTGGCTATTGGGTTTTCTGCATTTTGCACCTGATTTCCAAAATAGTTAATAGATTAATCTTCTAATGTTTTACCAGAGTTTCTTGTAACACTGGCTCAGAATGCCCTTTGATTAGACAAGTGTTTATATCCTGTGTAAATAAACAGTTAGTATTTCTTAATTTCTTCTCATGTGGTCATTTAAAATCCATGCAGGTTTTTCTTTCTTCTGAGATGTTAACCTAAAATCTTTTGGAACTTCCTATTTTCCTTATTAATTTTTCCCTATTGAAAGAAATGACTGTTTTGGCCTGGCTTGTAGTGAGAGTTAATATGAGACCCACTAAATACACATATTTGTATTGTGATTTTAAGTTTTGGTGTTTTATAATTTTAGAGTGGGAAATTACTTTGTGTAATTACTGTCCATGTTGAAAACTGGAATAGAAGGTCAATTTTTTTTCTCTTAACCTCCACTTCCTGCTTTGCTTTCAGCCCGTGCCGTCTTTGTGGTCGTTGATACAAACAGCCACAAAAGAAAGGATGGACTGCTTTAAATCAGGATGTGATGCCTGTATGAGCTAGTGATGCATCCTGAACTTATTATATACTAACCCACAACACCAGTATTTCTAAGAAGAAACAGAATTGGTGGTTGTGGTGAGAATTTCTGTGTCCTATAGGCATAACACAGCATCCAGCAATGAAGACATTTTAATATGCAAAGAAACAAGCATATTTAAATAATATTCCTTGGAAAGACAAGAGTCCATTGTACACACATACACGGGGTCACTAGAAGTTAAGTGAACATATCTTCTATCTTCATATCAAACACAATTTAATGTGTTTGAAATTTTGTAAGGTCTCTGTGACAATGATATGCCTCATGCTGTGAGCAATTAAAAGAAACTCGTCTTATAATGAGATGGGAATTGATTTCTTAATATTGGTTACAAATTATGTTGGTTTTGAAAACAATCTGTCAATATTCTGGATTACGTTGAATATCCTGACATACGTTCAGTAGCATTGTAAGGAATGTGCATTTCAAAGCCTCCAACTTTTAAGAAATGACTTTAGGAAGTACCTTTAAATGATGCAAATGATTGAAGTTCCAACCTGTCTTTCAATTCTGTCCTCTAGGATTTCCCTTTTACTGTATGAGAAAATATAATTCTGATATTCCTCCTCTCCCTCTTCTCCCCTTTTAAGAAAATTAATGTAGTTGAAACTGAAGTAAGACAGGTGCCAAACCTTTTCCTTAATTCCAGCTCAGCAGCCTGGGTGGTCAAGGTACAGGAACTTGACCCCTTTTTGTTGCTGTCTTGTGTGTTTCTCCCTTGTGGAAGTCAATACAATCTGCAAAGCCAGCATAGATAAAGAGCCCTGGAGGGTTGTGGTATAGTAGCAAGACTATTTTGTGACCATGTTCTGAAGACAGACCGCCGGTGACAGTATTATTTACTTTTGTTGCTTGGGGTCCAAAGAGAGAATAAATTGCTATTGATTTTTGAGACATTACAGTGAGGTGTCTGAATGCCTGCAGAATCACTGGGTGGTAGGACAGTCAGAGTCTGCTTGGAGACTGTCATTGTTTCGCCCGTTGTTTTTTTTGGTTTTTTTTGTTTTGTTTTTTTTTTCTTAATTTTCAGAATCAGCTGCTAGAAAATTTTGTTGTTTATTACAAATATATTTTATGTCTCCAAAGAATAGAATTTAACAGCCATTTTATAACAATTTGAAATAGATGAATGGAGTTTGGAATACAGCCATCTGTGTACATTACTGTTAAGAAGAGAATGCTGAGCATTGCATTAAATTAACCACTTCATTAAATACATCTCTTTCAGAGGTATAACAATTTATAAAAAGCAAATCAGCTGTATGGAAGTGGAAATGATACTCAGCTAACAGTTTTCCCCACCCTCTCATCACAAAGCTCGTATTTGCGGACTATTCAGGTTTTACATAATTAGTTTAATTAGTTGGGGGGGAAAGGAACCTGCTACTTTAATGTTTGTTACTTTAACATTTTGTATCAATGCTACATCGTAGTGACACCTGCTGGGAGAGATCTGAAGGAAACAGCTAAAACTCTGGCTGCTGCCTGTCAGCTCTTTTCCTTGAGTCCAGAGCATGTTCCCGGGGTGGCAGTCCGGGATGATGCGCGGTTTGTAGCTCCCCTGGAGGGCATCTGCTGTCACTCCTCTCCGAGGAGCCTGACTCCCCTGCCACATTCACTGAGCCTCACAAACGCACTCGAATGTCATTGTAAGTTTGGATCTCCCAGCTGGGATTTAAATGCAGAGCACCAAAGAGCCTAGGTGGATGTGTAAAGTAGTGATGGAAGGTATTCAGAATGGTGCATCCCAGGAATTAACCTGCTCCAATAAGGGGGACATAAAACAAGATTTCACTCTACTTGAATTGATCAACTTTAGTGTGTTTGCCGTTTTGCAGTGATAATTTATGACTGCATTCATACCTATTTGGCTGTTTACCATGAGAAAAGGAATTTCCTGTGTGAAGAAGCTTTTCAGGACCAGCTTCCAAATATAAACAAACAGAAGCTGATCGATTCAAAGCTATGGCTTCCTCCCACCCAAAAGCTGAATGGAGTGAAATTTCCAAGACTTCTGCCAATTGCAACTTTCAGTTTTCAAATTATGTGGAGAGCTGTGAAATATTTTTTGACAAAAGCAGTGGAAAGAGCAGTGGGATCATGTGCTTGTTCCTCAGCTTTTGTAGCTTCATTTTTACTTGCATCTGGTATAGTTCTCTGATTTATAGCTCCTGGTGTATTTGTCTTGAGATCTGCCTCAAAACAAGCTAGATACTTGAGCCTCAGAAATAGCTATCTGATTTCTGTCCAGGATACTGCCTCTCAGAGACTTGCTGAAGATTTATGCAAAGCAGTTCCCTGAACAAGAGTGCAAGGCTTTTGTCTGGTCTTAAAGCTACAGAACCCTTTTTTTTGTTTCTTTTCAAATTCTCGGCAATTGTTTTTCCATTCAATTAGGAAAGTTCTCAGAAGTGACACCAAAACTCAAAGGGTTTTCCTAGACTTCCCTGAAATCTCCCGTCAGTGCCCTCTCCTTTCCTTGTTCTGAGAGCTCTGTCCTGGTACAGGATGATGGGTCTGGATGAAGCTGTATTTCCACTGCTAACAGTAGTGCTAGAAATTTTCTCCCTATTTCTAAGTATGGATGTTATCTATTCCTAAAAATTGTGTAAAGTTCAAGATTTAGTTAATTGCCATAGACAAAGAAAATATACTTTCTGGCTTCTGAGGAGTAGAGCTCTGTAAAAGATGAAAAACCCTGAAATTACCTCCCTTTATCTTTCCTAAGGAAGGGCCCCTTGTATTTCCCAGACTGACAGACATTAAGCCAGCAGCCTCTCCATAACAGTGAAGCCATGTAACAATGAGGCTGTGCCAGCAAAGATCAATAACTGCCACTTAGTTGAAGGGTAACAGTCTGTTCCTACCTGAGCCAGTAGTTTGCCCATGACAAATAATCCTTGAAGATAATCAGATCACACTGCTTGATTTAATTCACTTTCTACAGCAGAAGTATTTGTTCAAAGGGCCACAAACCCCTCTGGTTTAGCATGACTTCATATATATTTACTCATTTGTCTTATTCCACACTATTAAATTTTGTTTCTGTTTCTTATATCTAAAAGGTCTTGCTGTCTAGCATTAAAAATAAGTTTTCCTTTAAAACATTCCCTACTTTAGCTCCCTACAGCAAATCCCTAGCCTAGTAAGCACCAGCTTTCAGAGAGATGAAACTTAAAGGAAGTCCTGATAGTGTCATTTAATGTCATCTGATGAGAGACTGGTGATGGTCTGCTCTGTTTCTGCTGATCCTGGCAAACTCTTCTATCCAAGAAATCTTTTGCAGCTAACTTTCTGTGGAAACTACTGGACTGTTTTGCCCTGGGTTTTCTTGAGAGCTAAGAGAAAGTTCAAAAGTGAATTTGTAGGAGCCAGGCCAGCCTATATTCTTAAAACTGATATTCTCTTGCTGTTCTTAGATTCTTCATTGTTGGATAATGAACTTGTAAACTTGTGTAATGGTGTTTGATCTTTACACTTGTATTTATTTGTCTACAAAATATTTTACTTTGTAATATTTAACCTGTGAAACAGCACAATGAATTTTATGTGTCTTTCATTAAGTATAATATTATCATTTTTTGGCTGTTCAGGTTATTGTCCTTTACAACACAGCACTTGGTATGAAATGAGTTAATGCTGTTCGTCTGCAGAGAAACTATTTTTATGACAAAAATAAAATTACTTTGAAAAAAATGTACTTTAATTGAAAACCCATTTAAGGGGTAAAGTTATATTATTGATTATGATCAAAATGTCCCAGACGCTGATGAATTCATCAATTCCTGGTTTAGACGTGTTATAAATCTTTTAGTGGAGGCAGGTGAATGTGAATGAGGTGAATATTTTCAAATTATGGTGGCACATTACTTTTTATGTATAAGTTTTTTGTTCTTTGCAATGTACCTGTGAATGGAAACAGCTTTTTAAGAGCTGCACTAGAAAAATAACACACAATGAAATGTGCATTATAAATCAAGCCAAAATCAAACTGGTTTATGCCAATAAAAAGTATGTTTAAAAAATCATGACAAATTGCTTCAGAGATTGCTGAAAAATTATTTCAGTAGTTCCTCTGCCAGAGGAAAACTATGTAGTAAACAAGTATAAACAATTAAGCTTTCAAGGATAGTGAGAAATTAAACCAATATTTTTTATAGTTGTATAAGTTGCAACACCTTTCATTCAAGTTTCCAGATCAAGATTCATAAAGCAGTATTTATTTCCTGTATTAATGTCAAGATTATCTATGATGAGTCTGTATTATAGACTAATAGCATTGTTTTTTGTGGCAATGACAAAGTCTTAAGAATGGACAGTATTTACCAGTAATTGTGTTTTACAAGATGTACAGCCCCTTACTATCCATAGGAAATTCTGCATGGGATAGGTAGATCATAAATCAGATAAATTTTTGAAGTTACCTCTTCCTAGGTTCCTGGAATAATTAACCTTATTGGTCAGGGCCCGAACACAGCTGATTCACTTAGATAGCATCAGTTTCAATTTAAAGCACAACGTGTGACAGGAACCTCTTACACAGGCTGTGTGGGAGATGAGAGAGCACAAACTGAGAGCCATAGATACTGTTTGCAAGTAGAGTTCTCTGCTTGCATAAACGTATTCCAAGCCAGGACAAGGAAGCTGGCCATCCTACAGCTGAAGCTGGGATGTTTTATAGTGGTACCAGATTCATGAGGTGTTAGGTATGGCTTCTTTTAAGAGTCAAGGCTGGTGTAAGTTGTAGGCTCTGATTCCTCTGTGCACACAGAGACTCAGTCACTGTGGTGAGAGTGGAAGAACCCTCTTCCTGGTCCTCTCTACAGCTTAGAGCTTTTTCCTGGAAAGAAGTTGTGGCTTCAGGGTGACCATGGCCTAGAAATCAGCAGTCAGATGAGTGTTCTGATGACTACACCATTGTATAAAAAGACCACTCTTATGTTTCCTCTAACTGAAGTAAAATAAGTATCAGCGTGCTGCTAGCACAGTTTTGCACCGTCGTTTTTAAACTGAGCTGTGAGGGTTGTACCTTCCTGAAGAAAGGGTGGTGCTCCTTATGGTGTGATTTGTGATGGAAGGTGTCTGCTTATAATATTGCTGCTGCTTACCCCCCTGGTGGTCTACACCCTGTTTTAAGGGTTTACGAGTATGCTACATAAACCGCACTGAGACACTGGTGATGTTTTTGAGAAAAACTTGACAATTTTCTTCTTCTTTTTTTTTTTTTTTTTTTTTTTTTTTTTTTTTGTTTCTTTAATTAGCTCAGTTCTTCATGTCCTAACCAAAAGACAATCTCCTGCTGCAGTGTGGGGAGAGCAGCAATTCCATAATATAGCATATAAACCGGCGTGTTTGTAGCGTGAAGCTACAGACAGACTGTTTTTTATAATGAAGTCCTTTATTTATAACTTGTCTGCCCCACTGAAATTGCTAAGCATGCTGCTTTTCTTTTTAGAAAACAGATGTTTGGTATACTAAATAAATTACTAAATAATTAATAAATACTAATTGAAGGATATTACAAACACTGGTGGGTTTCTTTGCTTTATTTTTTAAGGAAGTGCCTGATTGTCCAGAGGAGGTGATTTACCTTCTTAACTGCCAGGATATAGGAAGAAAAAGGGAAATAGAAACAAATAATTTTTTTCTATGATACTTTTGGCACATGGAACCTCCTCCCCTACCCCTGCCACAATTACCATGGCCCTTGTAAAAGTATTAAATTCCTGTCCAATTCTTAGAATAATAAATTCTAAAAATAAGATTGCTGGGAAAAAGAATTCATGTTCTACTTGAAACTCTTGAACATGGCAATTCAGCCATAGTCTTCTAATTCCTGCAGCAAATCCATTTGCATGTGGCTGTCCACATCAATCTGCTAATTATGCTAGAGACAGTCATGAATATCACAGAGCTGATAAGAACAGACTAAAAGTATTTGACTGCTGAAGCTTAAATTAGAAATGAAGTTGAATCTGAAGTCCAAAATATATAAGCAAATACTTGTAATAATAGTTATTTCCTGTATATAATTGAAAGAAAACCAAAACAGGATGTATTTTAGTAAAAGTCAGTGTGCCACTACCACATAAGTGGCTTTGAGGATGCCTGTGTTTTCAGGTTTAGCTGTCAGCAGTATCACAGGTACTGTCCGGACTTTACTTTCAGCTACCAGATACCTTCTATGTAACATCAGCTAGTGTTTTCAGAAAGTTGTATTATCTTCTTTTTGATTTAATGCCTCAAGAGGGATGCAAAACTTAGTAATGTTTTGGATCATCTTGTTTGAGTTTTTTTGGTGTGGCTGGGGAGATTTTGTTGAGTTGGATGGGGGTTTTCTTTTAGTTTCTTGCTTTGGGTTTGGGTTGTTTTTCTTTTTTTGAGAATCCAAGAAAATGCTCAAAAAGTATTATTTAGGATCCTGGCTAAAAGAAGAAATACTATATATGATTTTGGGGTGTTGATAAATACTTTAAATCTAACTTGTAATCTTCTTCAATTTTTCAAACTGCTTTCAAATTAACCAGACTCTTTGGGTTTGGGTTGTAATCTGTTGAAAGGATAAGGAATTACGTCAATTATAATCACAGGCAGCACAAAGGTCTCATGAGAGGTATTGGGAGCTTTGTCCAGCTTTGTTCATGGATTGGCAAAACAAAGTTTTGAGCTTATAAAGCAGCCAAGGTGTGGTTTAGTAGAGCTTAAAATCAGGTGTTTTACTAACACAAAAGTAACAACTCGTAGTCATTATTGACTTGCATTGTGTTTGTAGCAATGACCGAGAGGTGAAAGGCTCCACATCTCGTTTTCAACCCTCTGAGCTATGTGGCCCTCCATAATTTAATTTGATGCAAAGCAATTATCAGGCAATTGATTTTTATTGATTGTGCTGTAGGACAGAAACATTTCTGTTGCAGCAGACAAGAACTTCTGGGATTGCCATCCACCTGTATTCACAGTAAGCCAAGAAACGTTTAAAGCTATGTAACTGAAGCGCTTAATGACCTTAGATGCCAGTAGATAGAACGTTTCTTTCTTTATATTTGGTGCCAATATATGCTCTCTGATCTTGCTTAAGTTCTCTGTACTTTTCTTGTCCTTTATTTTTGCTTTCTTTTGGTTTGCATGGATGCTTGCTTGCTTACTTTCGTCTTTTTCCCCAAGCCTTCTAATTTTGAACATTTTCTAGTATCTCTTTCCCCTTTTCGCCTTAAAATATTTTCCATTGCCAAGTGTTCCTCTTAAACACATTTTCTTTCTCTCCTTACTAATTTGTGCCATATTTGATGACTCTCTAATGCTGTTCTCCATGAATCCTCTTTCTCTGATATTTTGTCTTGTAATTCTCAGGTTCTCTTGCAGGTTCTGTGCAAGAGGTTTACTTCTTTGTTCCAGCAGTTGTTGTCTCAGCCAGTGCTAATTTCACCTCCTTTGTACACCTGAATTGCACGTGTACAGCTCTCTTCAGAAACCTACAGCTCTAAGTCTACATTAGTGCTGTAATTTGACCCATGTGTGTAGTTGCTTATAAAGTGTAGATGCTTCATCTAACAGGCATTAAATTGAGACATGCAGATTGTTTCAGATATCAAGTACTTCAATTTATAGCACAGTTGCCTATTTTTTCTAACTTACTAAGGACAAGAGTGTATACTACAGATTTTAATGCTGGGGTTTGATTTCTGACCGTCTCAGTATAATGTGTAGAAAGTAATGTAGCATAGATTTAAGTGCATAAATAAAGTGGAGGAAAAAAAGGGGTTTTAAGAGGTCTGAACTATCCTGTATATTTTCAAAATACTGATTTATTAGGTTATTGTAAATACCAATTTATCTTTTTGGAGTGCATTCACTGTGCATTGATAGATGATTTTAATTCCTGATTTTAGCAAAAAATTCCTACATGATCACATTATTCTAATTGGAAGTAGTTTAATTGCATAGGGAAAAAAAGTAACTGGAAATTAATCATAACTTGTGAAAACTGAAAGAAAATGTTGAAAATGTTTTTATATAAGGACTTTCAAAAGAAGTTTTATTCTGAGTAATTCTCTTCGTTTATAGATTTCAACAACACTGTCAGTGAATTTGGTTTCACTGTTGCTCTCTGATAAAGGTGACCTGGAAATTCAGGTCAAAGGTTTCAGTATGGGCAGCAGAAGACAACTTTTATGGGCTACTTGTGGGAATTGATAAAGCTTTTGGAAGAACTTTGGGAAATCTTTCCACTGAAGCATTATTTCTTGATGTAGTGACTTAGGAGACAGAACATTCTGCTACTGATCTTTGTAGATTGTTTAATTCCTTGCAGTTCAAGGCAGATTGTTAAGCATGGCTAAAATGTGCGTTAAGAAGATAGGGCTGACTAAGTTTCATCCTGCCACCATAGTTTTTGGCAAACTGATATTTTAACATTGTTGTAGTTGTCCTTTTAAATGTGATAGTAATACTTTTAAAGTAATTTCCATCTGTGTTTTTTTTTAAATTTTTTAATGATTCCAGCATGTTGCAATACACTTCAAACATACTGTCTGTTGCTCATTTTGCCTTTATATTTAAAAATGGAAATAACTCATATGATAAAAATGCAGAAAATTATGGTACTGATGGAAAGTCGTGCTATTCTTCTATGTTACAGTATTAATTTTCTTTGATAAATTAATCAAGCTTATTTACTAAATTAATAACAACTACTTTAAATCCCAGCAATTTAGAGACATGTCCACTAATTTGCAGAATTTCAGAAAGGGTTTTATATCCATAGTCTGGAGTTTTGGTATGAGAGGAGAAAATATTTTGTGACTGTAACACCAGCCACATTTTCCAGTGTCCTGTGTCTAGTTAAGTTTGATAGAGTCTTCAGAAGTCAGTGAACACTTTGAGGGCATTCTTCCCAATGTTGCATTCTAGTCCCTGTTTTTAGGTCTTAATTCACTTTTAGTTATGTTATCAGTCCTGCTCCCTTGCCCCTTTCCAAGCAAGTTTTCATATTTCAGAACAGGCTGCAGCTGCACATCATTTTGGAAGGACTTATGAACAAGACAGGTGTTCAGGGATAAATTATTCTGCAGTCTTTCTCTGTGGTTTAGGATTTTTCTGAGTCAAAGTTTGAAGCTGCATTTTTATTTACTAGGCATTGGTAGCAAGTTTTACTTGTATTTATCTAATTACCTTTTGAACCCATCTATAGATAAAGAAAGCATTGACTGGGGGAGCCTGTTCTATGTAAGAAGTAGCACCAGGGCACTTAAGGAAAGAATGATGTCAAAGAGAAAAAAAAAGGAAGGCAAAGAAATTAGAGAGAAATTTGTAGAAGTATAGAAACTTCAAACATAATAGTTTATGGTATAAATTATTAAGAAGAGGGATGTAGCATCCCATAGTTTGTGCTTCTGAACTCCACACTGAAACTTTGGAAAATTAAGCAATATAATTTGTATCAATCAAGGATAGTGTATAATTAGTATAACATTCAGATTTTCATTAGCTTTATTTGTGATCAGTAGCAAATCCAACAAGTTAAATTCCCTTTTCTGCAATTTGGGCATAGATATCCTTAACTATTTTTCTGCAAAGCAGGACTGTGTAATATTGAAAGAGTGTGAACGACTGGTTTACTGCCTAACATTGAAGATAATATTGGTAGTTTTAGAGTACTTATGTAATTGTGATGAGAAAGGTAACAGTTATTTTGTGAATTAAATAGGGGAAATAATAAAGACAGATGAAGCTTAACAAAATATTAAAATCTGTTAAAATAATCCTACTTATCTTATTAAATAAAGGGAGAAGTGTAGTAATATCTTATCAGTGTCTGATAGCAATTAGCATTGGGAACATTTATTTGCTTAGTTTGTGAAAACAGCAGTGTGTCACTTCATTTGTTTTTGGTTGTTTTTCCAGTTTAAATTAAACTCAACTTGCAAAACTTAAGATTTCTTACCCCATTAGCTATTGCAGAAAGATATATCTAACCTGAAAATTAATCTATTCATAAGCCCCAGTCAGACTAAGCCATATAAAATGAACAATGTCATCAGTTCCCTTTGAATACATGGCTTTTGAGAGTGCCCAGCAGCTCAGGGTGTAGTCCAGCACATTACAAAACTGAAATCCTGCTCAGTTGTTCTGATGGTTTATGTTAGACTTAAAAAAAATTTAAAAAATCATAGTATTCAGTGGAGGTGGGTTGCTTTATCAATTGCTCACTGACTACTGCAGAACATAAGGCAGTATTTGCCACCCAACATGTTCTTTCTACTGAGTTCTTGTATGTAGAACAAGGAATTACAGCAACTCAGGTAAAGCAGCACAGAGAATCTCAAGACTATCCTTAGTTAACAAAGCCTGCTGTTTTATTACACAATTAAAAATGGTCACCAAAGGAAGAGAGCTCATATGTTATGATACAGATCTCATATTTGCTTTGTATAGTATTTTCCTAGTTACTAGTATTCCTTCATTCAGAGACTTATATCTAGTGAATCTTGGAATACTTTTTAGGTTAAGGGTCTTGAAATTCTGTGCTAGGAGTCCTAAGCAGTGAAAACTTAATTTGAAGTCGTTTGAGGGCAGAATGACAGATCAATGGCAAGATCGGTTAAGTGTGGAGGGGAGAAATCAATTTATAACAGATAAATCACTACTTATTAATGGACTAATTAAATAGCCTAGGGTAATCCTTTAAATGATTCCTAGAATACAGTGCTGTAATTGACAGCACTGTGATGCTCTTTGAGTTATCGTTCCTTTTTCTCTATGTATTTGAAATAGAATATTGCTCCGTATTTAAAGGGGAATTCAATTTTATTGATGGTTTATTGGTCAGTGAAGTAGAAGATATAGTGATTACAAGCATTGAACAATAGATACAGAAATGAAATATTAACATTGTTCTTATTGGATGAGTTTTCGATTTTGAGTCATGATATAATGTCAAATCAGTCATCATTGCACACATAGTTAGTTAAAAGTCTTTTATCTTAGTGTATTGATGTATATTGCATGTTAACTAATATATCTGTGGCCTTTTTGCAGTATAATGCCAGTCAGACATAGTTACAGCCTCAGGTGTCTGGGGCTAAGTTTAACAGTTTGCACACACAGACATACCTAAGCATCTGGAAAAGTAAAAAAAATTACTATTAGTTTGGATATAACAAGTAGGATCATGAAAAGAAATAATAGGTTATTTAAGATAGTGAAGACTTTAAGTGAAAAAAACCCAATACAACCTAAAACATTAAGAAAGAGATTTTTTTTTAATATATGCTGAATGTATTTTAACAATAAACAGAAAATTCAGTTACGGAAAGTAGTGTTTTAACAAGGAATAATCAGTACTTTGCTATTAATAATTTCTGTATGAGTCTTATTCAAGGTAATGGTAGATGATCATCTTTATTAATTTAGATTTCAATGTAGGTTGTATGTCCAACTAAAAATCACTTCAAATGAATCAGTCCATTGTACAAGATTGATTTCAAAATGTTTCTAATTCATTTTGTCACACTTTCATTAGCATATATGATAGCAGTAATTCAAATAAATATTTGAAAGAAGTAGCTGCCTGTTCATAATTCAGTTTTGTTTTAATGCTGGTACCAGATACACATTTTGAAGGAGTGTGCACATAAACAACTTCACGTGGCTCGTATTTGTATAGTGCATCTTAGGAGTAAATGACTAAAATAACAGAACAATAGTGAGTAAAATAGTGTGAGTTAGATTCTCTCTGTCAAAGAATAGTTAACTTTAAGTATCATGGGAGTATTTTGCTATATATTTATTAACCTTTGTGGAATTTACATGTATTTTAAGCACTGTTATTTGCATATTTGCCCTATAATAGTATATTGCCGTTAGGGATCCTACATAAGTAGGCTTATTCAGAAATTATAATTTTCCAGCAAGTTCCATTTTGGCACTGAACACTAGAAAGACAATGAAAATATTACTGTGGTTAACATTTACTTATATTCAATTGATGAATAATTATGAGAAAGCTTACTTTCCTTAAGTGCAGTTATGTCCTCATGTTTTTAGTGGCTTGCTGTTCATTATGTTTCTAAATGAATGATAGCACAAGCTGTGGAATAAATATCATTTGGGATTACAGTTGATGATGACCCCCAGTTTGGCTCATCTCTAGTAATATTTCTGTCTTGTGGTTCTAAAGATTTTCAAGGTAATTGAATCTTTCCTTTTTGTGACTGAATTCCAAAGGGGTTTTTCAATTCCCCTGTTTTCTTTTATAACCATAAAATTAAATTTTTTTTCCCAGGGCTTCTGTGTTAGTAAAATTTCTTTAGAGAAAAATCAAAAATTAAAGTCTTTTAACTGGGAAGAAAGGAGATTTACATTCTCTGTACTAATCAATTCTGATAAAAACCAGCTTTTATAAAATTATAGGCAAGGAAATACATTTGTGGGCTTGCCGTTAAAAAAAAAAAAAAAAAAAGTCCAAAACAAAATAAAAGCATTACAGTTCAAACTACTGGGAGTGTGATCAAGAGTGCTCTGTATATTTGTGTTTCTTAAAGTGAGATCACCTTTAAAGGTCCTGAAAGTTTTATAGAGCTATCCAACTGATCTGCTCTTCAAGACTAGTAGGATTTTATAATATTTTTTTTTTTACCTCAAAGGCAGTTCTGAACTGAAATGTGTTTTCTAAATCATATCCTTCAAGTTTTAAAACCAATGTGGTCTAACCCTCTTTTTCAGAGGTGGGAAAGGAGACACATTACATGGCTTTCTGGGTGAGTACTCCCAGCTCAAATACCTTGTGTAACTGCAGCACCACAATAATAACCTGCTCAGCACAAGTCATGGTATGGGTTCATTGGGCAGAAACAAGTTGGAGATAAGAGATCTTCAGTGCAAATCTCATTTATTGGTGTTAGAAAACAAGGAAGGAGTATTTGAAAGAAATGAGAAACAGCTTTCACTTTGCTGTCTTAAACTAAAATGCGTTCTTGATGGCATAAAACAGAATTAAATTAGGCTACTAAAAACTTGATAGCTAATTTATACAAAGAAATCCTTATTTGGTAGAAATCCATTTACTGACAAAACTATGACACAACAAATGACACAAGACCTTTATGACCTTTCTTCACCTGGATTGTATGATTCTCTTTGGGGATTGTTTGTTTGGTTTGGAGGCTTTTTTCTGCTTTTAATAGTGACTGGTGGTAAAATTTTTGAAAACCAACATTGATTTTTCTGGATTGCTGTGTCTAGTGACAAAATTATCAAATGAGGTCATGTGGCTACCTGAAATCTGTTTGTTCTGTATTTTGTGTTTTCCTTTGGTTTAATGCCCTGTTGTGTGACAGAATATTTACATATTTTGGAATATATGTGAAAGAATACCATAAATAATTTAATTGTAGTGATGGATGACATAATGATGTAAATGATTAAGAAATAAAATAATAAGCCTTTCAGTTCTGGACAAATATTTAGACATGTAGAGATTGTCCTTTTTTTTTTTTTTTTTTAATTTATTTTGGTGATGGGCAAAGTAGACTTATCCCTTCACTCGTAAAAGTACATTTTAAATGTTAAGTCTTTATAGTGATCTTCTTGCAATCTTTGCAGTATGTCTTCACTATACATTACAATCTATATGCCTTGTGTAGATTGTATACATTTTTTTGCACTTTGGATGTCCATATTTAAAGACATTTAACCATTGTCTAAACCCAGAAACACACTGGTATGAAAATTCTGTTGCACTAGAACCTGTGCTGCTAGTGTGAATGAGGAAAGGTTTTTGGGTGGCCAGAAAATCTTTAGATTCTTAATAGTAATTTATAGATCCAGTCTATTTAGGACGCAAATATTATCCAAAATGACAGCATAAAGAAAGTCTCAGGTTTACTCATGTGGGGTAAGAAGTACTGTGCTTTGTCATGGGGGAGGATTGTGGGGTTTTGTATTGTTTGAGTTGCGCTGGTTTTGTTTTCTTTAACGTATAACTATCAGCATCTGTTATTCAGTAAGGTAAAATTATTTCTGTGGAAACCCTGCTCAGAAGAAACCCCAGAGCACGAGCCCCTTTCTTACTTTCAGTGAGGACCAGGTCATCAAATTTGCGGATATTAATACTTGAATAAAGTAAATTTTCATGTGTGCATAATAAATACTTCATTTTTGATTGACCTTTGAAATCTTACTGTCTTAATCAGTGGCAATATTTGTTACTTGACATCAAACNTTTTTTTTTTTTTTTTGAGGGGGTAGCAGGAAGCACACGTATTATGTCTTATTGACCACAGATTTCCATTCCTCTTGTGTTGAGCTGCAACTTCTTGAAAGGCTGTTAATAATTTCAGTGTTTCTTCTGTGTGCAAGAAGAGTAGTAGGTGAAATGCTGGATGTTTATAATCATCTTAAAATTTGTCATGTTTTGGAAATTGGGAAAGAAATACCCTATTGAATATTAATTCTGAGAAAAAGTCTCAATCATGAGAGTATACGTGAGTTTACTCATTTGTGTAGTACATTTTCAATTTTAGAACAACTATGAGAATAATGTTATACTAGGAACAACAGAGGTAGACTAATAAATGCACTTCCAGTTCAACTTCACAAATTTTCCTTAATACATTTTGAATTTTAGATTTTTTTTTTCTTGGGCTTCTGGAATGGTATTTTGGAAAAATACTACATCAACGTTAAAAATATATTATATATAACATCAAATATATTATGAACTCCTGTCTCTCCCAAAGTGAGTGTGGAAGGCACACTAGCTTATTGTTTCACATAATGATTTTTAGTGTAAAAATAAACATTGAATGTCAGTTTTGGTATACTGTAACTGGAATATTAGGGTTGATCCAAATGATTGACTATTGTGTAATTGTCTTGGTCTGTTTATATATATGTATGCTGCCCTTCTGACCTCTTAGTTCAAAGGTGAGATTTTAATAATCCATTGGACAAAGGAAACAGTGCCAAGTATTGAATTGGGTATTAACTTACTTGGCAACATGATAGTCAACACTTCAAGTTAATTGGTTCCTTTAAAATTCAGTTTTGTAATGAAATGTGGCAGGTGCAAGAATATGCACAGACAAATGATGTGTATACATCTGGAGGGAGCAGTCAGAAAGAATAATGGTGATTGGGCATCTTTCATAGTCACGTTCAGCTTATAAGAGCATTTTCAAAGTTGGAGTCCGATCATTCCGATTTGTTCCAGATTGTCCCGTGAAGACTAAGAGTCTGAAAGTTGCAAAGCTGCCTTTTGAGTTGCTTGGGAATATCTTCCCTTAAAGGAAAAGATTACGGGTTTTTGTGAACTTTAATACTGTAAACATCAACTTTGTGCTTTTTCATCTCTTACTCTTCTTTCATCATCCTGATGGCTTTTGCGCTGGCTGATTGTCACCACTGCCACTCTTCTGTAGGAGTCAATGCATAGGAAGGACATAGATGGCTGGTATTCCATGAATGTGCTTCATAATTGCACCTTGCACAGGGGTCTCCAGTCCGGGCTCAAGATATTGTAATGTGCAAGAGTGGTACTACAGCTGCCTTCTAGACACGTGGGTGAATCCAATTGGGTATCACTGTGAGACTTGGTCCTGTAAAGCCCATAGTCTATGAAAAGAAAGAACAGGCTGTATTTGGTCTTAGGAAGAAAATGCTGAGAAGAAGTGTTGTTGCTGTTTAGCACTGTCTTATTGGACAATGCACAGTGAAATGAAGCTCCTTTCACAGGTGCACCATGATAGGATAGGAGGCAACAGGCGCAAGTTCTAAAAAATAAAGTAATACATTAGGGAAAAAAATAATCACGAGATTACTAAAACATTGGAACAGGCTGTGTGGGAAAGCTGTGGAATTTCCGTCCTTGATATTCGTATCTTGGCTGGACGCAGCCCTAAGCACTCTGATATAATTGTATCTGCTTAAGGTAGTGTTGTGGACTAGATGACCCACATAGGAAGGTCTCTTCCAGCCTTAATAGTTCTGTGACTCAACCCAGTCTTCCCATCAGTCATGCTAGTACTAAGTGTCTGTCACGCTGTCAGACTCCTTTTTCTCCTCATCTGTCTCTGGTATTGGCCTCCCCTGCATTTCAGAAAGGCAGCTTAGAGAATAGTGCAAGAAGTGGCAGCACTAATCCATTAGTTCATACCTAAAATTCAAATGGAAATGTAATGGAAGTAAGACTGTGTGGTAGTTCAATCTTACTGATGGACAAATCTGTTTCAGAGGACCAGGCATCAAGTACGCTATTTTAGCTATTGGTAACACCTGTGTCCATATCTTGGAAAGAATAATTTATTCTGGGCCACAGGTTTGTCAGCCAGATGCCTGGCTGCAATAACTGTTTTCTGAAGAAGCAGGTGCAGCAAGGCTTCTATGGAAAAAAGAAAAATGAAGGATGCATCTTATATGTGGGTCCAATTTGTATAGTTAAAGTAGAGCTGTCTTTGTCAAGGTGTCCACTCAGGCAGCATTCTTTAGGATGGAAGCTCGTAGGCAACATGGATGCAAATTTCCTGGTTCAGCATGCTCAGCTGAAGAAGCTGAATGGTGTGTGGGAGCTGGATCTGCCAGTTTGCATGCACCCCCACACATGGGGCTTGTGCTGGGCCCACTGGCTGAGCCAGGCATGTGGCTGGCCAGTGGTGTACAGCACGTGTAGGCTCTCTAAGAGGCTGCCCAAACTGAGCTGGGAGAGTGGAGCCCTGTGTCAAAGCCAATACACTGTGAAGGGAAATATAACACACTCTGGGACCCTTCTGTTTTGATGTTTGCCTTTGTGAAACTAAAATCACCTGATAGTCTGACAAATGCTGCTGGTAACAAGACTTATGACAATGTCTACAGGTGAAAGTGGCATCAATATAAGTAAATAATTTTAGAAAATCTTTCATTCAAGGAAACTACCTTCTGCTGGTTTCTAAATTGATTAGCCTGAAAAAGTATGTCTTCTGTGAATTGAAAGGCTGGAATATGGAAGTATAACACAAAAAAAAAGTCTTGCACTACAGAAGTGCTTATCATTCACATTCTCAAAAGCCATTGGGACCTAGTGCTTATAAATGTAGTTTTCAAATACTTGTCTATAACAGTGAACATTTGGCTTGGAGTGCTTTGTCACATGAATTTCTTTAAAGTCAAAAGGCTACTGATGCTCTTGAGCACCATACTCTATAGAAAATATTTGCAAGATTGGGGGTTTGTAAATAAAGTCTTCATAAATGCAGATTTTATAATTAAAGTAGGAAAGTATTGTCCCAGAAGGGTGATGACTTTGAACAGTAGCCATGAGGTGTGTGTGCAATGTGAGGAACAAAGTCAGAACACAGTCTGATTATAACCTCGTCACAGCAGCTGCTCAAATATTGTTTCTCTGTATAACACTCTGCAGAGAATTTGCCTCACAAATATAAACACTGTTAAGTCAGTAGATCATCTTATGTGATAAAAGTAATGACTGCTGGGAAGTAATAAGATGATGTACCATTCTTCTTTTAACTGATGACTGTAATGTTTTCAGGGAGGCAATTGGCAAACAAATGTTGTCTTGTTTGGTTACTCCATTCAGACTTTTCATTGGTCCTTTACAAAATGAAATAACTTCTTGTCATGCCAGTGAGACTCACATGTTAGCAAAGTCAACTACTGCAAATCTTGCTGAGAAAGCCGGCTTAGAGGGTACAGGCTCAGTTACTCTGCTGTGAGATATTTGGCATGTACATTTCAATGTAGATGTGAGAGATGTGTATATGAGAACTAATCAACTACAATAATACAAAATCATTTCAACAAAACAAAGCAAACTGCAGAGTAGCAAGGTTCAGAAAAACCACCCTGAAAACACCTTTGTCTTTAAATAACTTTTGAAACAAACAAAATGAATATTCATGAAACTGTGAAATATTTATGGCATGAAATGAGGGCAAACATAAAATTTTCATCATCTTTTGTGGAAGCAATGGCTAAAAAGTAGTCTGGTGACAAATAATTAAACAATTAAAGAAGCAAAGAAGTGTATACAAGGGGGAAATGCCTCTTGACATTATGTTGGTAAATGTCTGTTGCTATTAAGATTATTAGTAAACAATACTGCAAAACGGATTTTACATCTGTATTGTTTCCATACTGTATTTTAAGAAAATATTTTTAGTTTTTTGTATCTACTGCTAAGGGTTTTCAGCTGCTTACTTGGAAAATAATTAAGGAGTCTACTAGATCTCTGTCAGAAAGTATTTTGTGAATAATAGCCTACAGGTACACAATTACTTTTAAAAAAAATGAAACAGTTCTGAAGAAAATACGTTTCTTCTCCCAATCTCACTTCTTTCTTCTTCATTTTCTAGAGCTAATACATTTAAGTATTTGTACAAGACTTGCATATAAGAATGTTTTCACTTTGTATCCAAATTTGGCATCTGAAGAGGTAGTGAAGGACCTGATTTCACATCTAACTTCTTTGTTAACAAAAAATGCTTTGTAAAATTTCTTCCATTTAATTTTTTTTCCTTTAAACTAGAGATTAAGAAGAGTGGTTAAACTGTAACTTGTAATTCTAAAGTAAACTGCAGAAAATGCATTTGAATACCAGTTTTCAATGTTGCAGTATCTCTGTTGTCAGTCTGGCCTGGAAACTGTTTAAGAAAGGTAAGAGAAACCCTTCTATATTACCAGTACTCAGAGAGTCCAAAATTTGAAATATTTGGAATGGAAATTACTGAAAATTTCTTAAATTATTCTTGTGCCACACGTAAAACATCAAATAGGGAAACTGTGAGTAAGAGCAGTACTTAGCAATTACAGAGGAGGAACCTTAATGTTAGCAAGCCCTTTGCTTATGGGCACACTGAAATATTAAGTAATTCATATTACAGCTAGCAAGAGCTAAGAGCAGGCATTGAAATTGGCTGTCACAGTGCTATTTTCCAACACAGTAAGTTGGATTGCAAATTGTTGCTAAACTATCACATTTACTGCTTTGGCACAGATTTTGATTAATTTTTTTCCCCCCCAAACCTGCAGTTCTCAGTTTTTAAAATTTTTGCTTGTTTGTTTGTTTGTTTGAAATGATTTTCTGCATTTGAGGTAATAAAGACTTAAGACAGTAAGAACACCCCATAGTTATTTCATTTGTTACATATTTCCTCACTACATTCCTCAGCTACTGCTCAAGACAGAACCACTAATTATTGTACTACAAAGTAAAAAACAGGGAAGAGAGTAGGGGTCAGAGCATGTTCTCAGAGAAACTTCAGTAGATTAGGAGATTGGGAACCCTGACCAAACTTGTGCTTTTCTAGTGAGGTGAACAGGAGCTGTATTTGAAGGTGCCCTCAAATACCAGAAAGTCTTACAACATTCACAGTGAATATGAGTCTCAATTCCTTGGCAGTACAGCTGCAAGGAACTCTTGAAGCTCATTGGACTCATTCTGAAAGCTTCAGGCGAATAATGCAGCAGCCTAAAACATATTTCTGCAGGACACTTTTATTGCTAATCATGGATGTTTGTATACAGGTGTTTCAGATGTCGCTGCCTTTGTTCTTTTTCTCTGAGTTACTGGGATGACTTCTTAATTCACAAAAACTGCATAATAACAGGAGGGTTTTTAAGTGTATGTTTATATCATGTCCTAAGTAGATGTGTCTTACTAAACATATATGTACAAGCAATGTCATCCAGGCTAGATGTTTGTGAAGTGCTTGACCAGAGCCAGAAGTGCTGTACTTCAGAGTATACTTAGTATCTAGTATATTAAAAATTGAGCTGAAATGACAGCTTAGGTCACCAGAGTTTCTGAATTAATTAGTAATTGATTTGGTTTTCAGTACAGAGGTATGCTACATTTTTAAGTTCTGTCTAAACAAGAAAAATTATGTTAATGCTCCTAAAAAATCTTCAAGTAAATACAGAAAGCAAGTACAGTCTAAAACTTAAAAGCTAGCATCCACATAAGGAGGTACTTAACAGATTTCACAACAATCCCCTTGTGTAGTAGAATACGTATCTCTTTTTTCAGTAGAAACACCTTTGGTTCTAAGTGGGCATCGTTAAGCAGTGTTAAAGCTGCAAACGTATGTAAGACTGCAGGTATAAATTAAGACAGCTGAGATGCCACTTCCAACAAGCGATTGTATTTTAGCAATTAAAAGGTTTTCTATTTTAATTGTCTAAAAGAAATCAAGAAAGCCAGTGCTGGAAACCATATTTCAGCTATTTTCCTATCAGTACTGTGTGATTATTGGTCAATTAAGCTTTACTTTGAAAACATTTAGAAAACAGACTTATTGGCATCAGAGGTCTAGCTGACAGACAAAGCTACTGTCTGGAATATATTATGCTTTCTAAGATATGGACTCAAGTGTTATCAACAGCTAAAATACTCTGCTCTATCCCCAGCCCTCTGAAATAACCTATTTAGAAACATAATGCAAGGGTAACGTGTCCCAACATTTGAATAAATTCAAATTGAGTATCTTTTATGCCAGCTCGCAAGCTAGTTTGTGCAGTATACTAAAATAAAATCAGCTTTTACTATTTTTTTTTCCTTAGAACTCTGAGTTTCCCTTAAGTTTTCCTTTTATGCTTAGGAACCGCTATTATTCATTTCATCCCATGAAATCTGATTTTAGGGCTCCAGGGCCATGATATGACACAATGAGGATGTGTTTTCTAGCTTTTTACAATAAAGACTAACTTTAATGTATTACTTTGTATAAAATTCTGTCCTAAGATGCTTTTGAGTATGACACATTGCAAGCCATAGGACAGTGTGTGCTATAAATCATGCAAAAGACTTGTTCAAATTCATTGGATGGTGAACAAATTAAATCACTCATTGTGCACGGCCAATAACATTTTCATACATTAAGCAGTTATGGTATTTATTTCTCTAGCACCAGCACCTGCTATGAGTGTGTTGCTTTCAACAATGAAAGGTGACAGCAAATCTGCTTCTCCAAAATAATTAGCACATTCATCAGGGCATATTAAGCAATTCCAAATTATTTCTTCTTGTGGAGGATTTTTTTGTGTGTGTGTGTGTGCAAGTGAGAATCAGCAACTCATAAATCACAAAGACAGGAGAATGCACTGAGTACTAGCCAAATAGGATCTTAATATTTCTACTATAATGAAGAGTAATTTAAGTAAAATAATAATAATAATAAAGAAAAAAGAATTATAGAAAGTGGTAGTGTCAGAATGCATTTGAGATATAGCATGAAAATGACATTGCTGCTGGACAACAGTAGTCTGTAAACTCAGTTTTACTTTGGTAGTCACATGTACACTTTCAAGAAATGCATTGGTAATTGTATTGATGGGTTTATCCCTAGAGGGCCAATATATCTACACTTGATTTCAGACTTATAAAGTCTAATTTTCCTCCTCATGGAATAAGAAAATGAGAAGAAAGAACAGGAGGAAGGAAAAAAACAACAGAACAGCTATTTAAGAAAAGCTTTATCACATTGTAAATTTATAGGTTACTCAATGAAACAATTATTAGCTCATGTGTTAAGTTAAGGCCTTTGGAGAAAATGTAGTCCAACACTGCTTAAACTAGAGTCAGTCAGGTTGCTCAGGGTTTTGAAATGCTCTGAGAGTAGAAACTGCACAACCCTTCTTGGCAATCTTATTCTGGTGTTTTACCACCCGTGTGATGTAATTTCCCCCCCTTTTTATCTAATTAGAACTTCTGTCTTTTGTTCCATCCCTGAGTGCCATTGTGAAGGGTCTGGCTGTATTGTCTCTGTGCCCTCCCATCAAGAACCTGAAAACAGCAGGAAGATCTCTCCTGAGTCTCTAAAGTTGAGCAGAGTTAGTGGTCTCACTTCATGTTTACAGAGTGTCTTCTACTGGGCTTGCTCCTGTACATCAAGTCTTTTCCAAGGCTGAAAACCCTAAAACTGGTCTCGGGACTTCAGATACACTCTCACACTTGCTCAAGAGAGGGGAATAATCCCTTTTCCAGATTTTGGCTAGAGTGTTGCTAATGCAGTGCACTAGGTCACTGGGTTTCTGGGCTGCGAGAGCACACTGCTGACTCATATTCAATTTACTGTGCATCAGGAACCACAAGTCCTTCCTAGCCAGCTTGCTCACAGACTGTGCTGCAATTGGGTTATTCCATCCCAGATACAGGGCTAATTTACCTTTGTTGAACTTCGTGAGGTTCTTGTCAGACCAGTTTTCTCCCTGCTTCTCCAGGCTGACCCTGCAGCACATTTGCTTGTGAACAACTCCTTTGCACAGACTACAATGCCACATCTTCACCTTTCTGGCCTCTCTTTCCTGGAGAGCCGGTTTCTGTCAGCTTCAGTACTCCAGGCATACAAGCTATGCCTCCACATCCCTCTAAGATCATAACTCTACAACTGTGCACAAATTTCTCATTCTTCCTGGTTTTATCCCATACTATGAATATCCATTGTGGAGGTTCTTGAGATGAACCCACAGTCACCTGGCTTTCAAAAGAGAAAGGGAGTGTGAGGGCCTCACTCATCCTATTACACCCTGGTCTATTTCTCACAGCCCCTGCACTATTGCTTTAGGTGATAATAAACTTTCTCCAGTTTACCTAGTTTAAATCCCTTCTCATCGAGTCAATAAGTGTTTATTCTCTTTATGCCTTGAGGCAGATCTTCAAATACTGTAAAATAACAGAGCAGTGCTGGTAGGAAGGAACTTCTGTTGTTTTAAAGTACTTGATAAAATTATGGTTTAATTTCTAAGTCTGGTATTCAGCACATTGTTACTTTAAGGTGTAATTCACCAATTACATTCATCTGGTTTTATTCCAAAAGCTCAGGCTTAGTAATGCTTTAAATTTGAGTTTGAGTAGTGTGGATTGAGTTAGGAATACAATAGCTACTTAGTGCTGCTAATGCAATCAATCTGTGCTGTGTGTTTTCACTATGCCTGCTCTCTTCTGAGCTAGGTTAACTCAAGAAGGGATAACTCTCATGGAAATTATTTCAGCTAGTTGTGGCAAAACTGCATACATAGTCTTTTTATTCTACTCATACAGTGGTTTTTAGCTTCCCAAATGCCTGGTAGCTCTTCCTTTTCTTCCACTTTTTAAGCAGCTTTTGTTGTGCATGTTAATCTTAAGAAAATATAGCTATATTCTGTATTAACATGTCTCTGAACAACAAAAAAGTATTTTATCTATATTAAAATATTTTAATTTAGATTTTTAATAGAAAAAAATCTTTCTAAGTTGTTTGCTGACCCTTTGAGAGGAAATTTATTTGTAAACCTAAGTCAGAATTGTGATTCCATTTTTTACTTTTCATTAATTGTCCCATACTTCATAATGAGGTCATCTCAAAACTCTTAATCTAAATAAAGTGATTTTAGTTCCCCCAGCACATTGCTAATTAACCTAATTTGGGTCATGTTGTAGGAAAGAAGTAAAGCAGATAGGAAAAAGATAGTGCTTCCTCATTAATTGGTTCATGCCACAGAAGGGCTTGTTGCAATGTAGCCAGACTTGACTGTTTGAGACTAGCACTGCTGAGCCCTTCAAAGACACTGAAGAAACAGTCAGATAAAAAAGTGAGCCAAAGAAAGAAAGCTGTAACCACCCTTGGGGCTAGGGTGCTACCAATAGAAATGTCTCCTCTGGGTTCTTTATACTACTCAACCACAGATACGAGGTTTTTTGGATTTCTTCAAGTTTTTTTCCCTCACCAGAAATGGGTTGTTATTTCTAAGCAGTTTCCTGCCACCTTAACAACCGATAACAAAAGTGGTGGGGAAAAGCTACCTAATACTTTGGTACTCCATATTTTGGCAGTGGGAGACGCGTAAATAAGAAATGAGATAGGCATCAGGAAGGGGTTCCAAATTAATAAACACATTTTATCAGTTGCTGTGAAAAAACAGTAGGAACAAAACCTCCCAATCATGAGCATTCAGGATTCCTAGGGAAAAAGAAATCTGCTTTGAAACAGGGAACAGAACACTGACTTAAAGGATGTAATATTGGAGAAGAAAAGATTAGAGAACATCTGGTTGGGAATCTTCTGAGCAGATGTCTTTTTGTCAGAAATAATTTGCCAGTTGAATATTAATAGCAGTTTCGTCATAGATTTTTCCTTGGCTTTGTTGGAATTTGTTGTCAAAATACCATAAAAAATAACCCTGTCCCAGAAAAAACCACGAGCATAATGTTCCCTTCATTGCGTCTTGCAGACTGCAAACTTAAGTACTGCTAGAATTTCCCATATCAAATGCATGTTAACTATCACCTTATTATTTGTCTTTCTTTCCTCCTTCCCTTTTTGTGTTGTCTGAAAATTTCAAGCAGAGTTATTTGTGAAATCGGGGAGATGACAAATCTCTCTCCTGGTTGTCTCTGTGAAGTAGTAGACATTGCAGACATATAGGAAATAAAAAGGAATAGTAAAGATGAAGGAAGACTTCTACCTTGATGGTTGTAAAGTATAAGGATTTGCTGTGAAAGGTAACATGATGCCAGAATAAATATCAAGGTTTGTGAAGGTGATATTTTGATAATTGTGACAGCTACAATTTTAGTTACAATGAATTAGAATCACAGGATGCTCAAGGTTGTAAAGTACCTCTGGGGGTCATGTTGTCCTGGCTCAAGCAGGGCCACCTAGAACAGCTTTCCTAGAACCATATTCAGAAAACTTTTGAAAACTCCAAGGATGGAGATTCCACAGTCTCTCTGGGCACCCTTTGTTGGTGCTCGATTACCTTCACTACCCTCTGGGCTTGGCCCCTCAGCTGGTGTTCAGTCAACCTCTCTGTCTGCTCATCCAGCCCATACCTCATCACCTTGTCTGTGAGGAACTTCTGAGAGGTAGTGTAGAAATTATTGAAGTTTTACTTGACTGAATTATCTTCATATCGAAGATATGACAGAAAGAGTCCATGAAGTCCATTATTCACTGTGATGAGTAGGTAGAATTATAATTAGTAGTTTACTCATGATAGCTTGCTTCCCTTATTTAACCCTCGTGTTTATAGGTTCCTTACTAGAAATAAAAATGAACAAATATTTGTAGATATAAATTTTCATATCAAATGACCAATAACTTGAAACAACTAAACAAAATAAATGGTGTAAAAATAAGGTATTGCTGGCTTTTAAATTTATTTGAAACTTTTTGCTTAGCACAATTTATGGAAATGAGGAAAAGTTGGTTTAAATTGCTGCTTAAGTTTTTCTGTACACCAAGAATTTGTCTAATAAATATTCATTAGTTATACTGTTAAGTGTGAAGTATGTTACAGTAGAGAATCATTTTGTTGCACTCACATACCTAGAGGAAAAGACTAATGTATTTATGTCCTTAGAAATGCAAAGTTTGTTATAAAGTAGGGAGATGCTCCTGTTTGGAAATCATTTAAAGCAAACTTTCAAAATCATTATATTCTGGGTAGCAGTTTTGGCAAGCTGAACCTGAAAGTTCACCTGATGAACATTCATTTAAAAGTACACTAAAGCTGATTTGTTTGTTTTCTTTTTTTGCCCCTAAACTGTGTTTATGATCACAAGACTACTACTAGAAGAATATACTAATTATTGATCTTGGAAATTTGATTTTTTTTCTTAAACAGTATAAACATATGAAAGATAAAAATAAAGTGTATGCATAATATAAATAAGCTAGGCAAAGTTATTTATTATTAGCTGTTGAAATTTTAGATCTGAATTTGTATAATTGGCTGTTAATTAAAGGGTGGAACTTCAAGGCTTTTCTAGGCTGCAGGGTGCTTAGAAAAGAATTTTACATGCTCTTTTGGTTTTATCTAGTTGGCAAGAATGCCTTAACCGTGTCCTATGAATGATCACAGTTTCCATAATCAATAGTTATGTTAAAGTTCTTACATTGCAAAAGCAATAATTAATATTTAAATTCTAGTACATGGGTGGGGAATTATTGTTGGAAGCAGATGCCCCAAATTAGACATGGCTTCTACAGAATGAATCATTAAAAAATGCTAGTTACTTTCTGTATTAAAAAAAATCATTATTGCATCATTTTAATGCACGTCAGAGTATATGTCAAGGGCTACATTGTTATTACATAGCCAAAGAAAATTCTGATCCAAATATAATTGTTTTCAGTCCTTTCAACTTCCAGTTTTAAAAGAGCAAAATGTCTATGGCTGTAGCTTTTGTTCAGTCATCTTTTTGTTTGGGAGGTGTCTCTTCTCTACAGAATTCAGTAGTATGAGGCGTCCTTTACAATTTAATCCATCTGAGTGTCATGAATCCTAAATGCATTTTCTCTGGTGAGGTTGAAAAGAGGTGAAAAAGAGTAACAATACTCAGGAGGAAACATACTCCAGTTAATAATAACCAGCAGAGGTAAAATTGGTACAGAAATTTGCAGGTAATTAGCCAACAGGACAAAAAGGACATATGGTCAGGCATTATGCATTACTTACTTTTCTGCAAGAAATTGTTACAGACTAGGCCTTTTACTTATTACTTATTATTATTCCTGTTAT
>VZTR01023017.1:129510-150347 GCA_013400775.1 Chaetops frenatus | reverse complement strand
ACCAGCACAGGCTGGGGGTTCCTCAGTACAAGAAAGACAAAGATGATTAAAAGTCTGGAACATCTCTCTTATGAGGAGAAACTGTGGGACCTGGATCTGTTTAGTGTAGGGAAAAGAAGACTGAGAAGGGATTTCATTAATGCATATAAATATCTCAAAGGCAGTGTGGCAAGAGGATGGTGCTACACTCCAGCAATGCCCAGTGAGAGGACATGGAGCCATAAACTAAATCACAGGAAATTCCACCTCACCGTGAAGAACTTCTGTACATTGGGACTTGCATAGAATGGGAACAGGCTGACAGGGAGAGTGAGGAGCCTTTCTTTCTCTGGAGATATTCAAAGCCCACCTGGACACATTGCTGTGTCACTTGTTCTAGGAGATTCTGTCTTGGCAAAAGAATTGGACAAGATTATCTCCAGAGGTCTCCTCCAATTCTAAGAATTATGTGATCCAAAGGCAATAAGAAACCCAGGACACTAGCTAGGTTTTTCAATGAGTGCAAACTGTTCAGCAGAATTCTAATTTCCAATTACCCATCAAACCTTCAACCTGCCCTGCCAAGAGAAACAACAAAAACAAACAAACAAGCAAGCAAACAACAGAAACAAAAAAAAACCCTAAGCTCCTCACAGAAACCTTAATATTAATAGCATATATAGCTAATTTAATGTAATATCTAATATCAGAATAATATCTAATATCTGAATAAGAGTATTCCAGATCCAGAGTTCTCTCACTTTTTCTGAAAAGGAAGATGAATGCTTGTGTAGTTTTTTCATGACTTTGTTTGTTATAATCTCTTAGGCTATGCTAGCTGTAGCAAATTATGCTAAATCAGTGACTGAGACATGAATTAAATTCCTTGTTCTGTGCCACTGTTAAAATGGTGCCTGGTTCAGTTTTGACTTGAGACATACAAAATTCATTTGCAAAGTTCCCACACATAGCACTGACCAGGTGGCATTCCCCATAAGCAGTGTGGATAAAGNATAAAGTTTCCCTGCACTGGAGGATTAGGGAATGTTCTTGGCTGTAGATTTGAACAGACCATGTAGTTGACCTCAGGAGCAGAGAACAAAACCTTTTGCTAGTTTACAAGCAGATACTTAGCTTCAAGGCTCACACCCTTCTGGAGAGGATCATAACCCAGATTCCCACTTCAGTAGAGCCTCAGGCTTCCCTGAGGAAATCTGCTCTCCTGCACACTATTTTGATTCTTCCTGCCAGGAAATCCAATCAAAATGTCTGGGTTTTAGGAATGAAATGGAAAAGTCGTGTAAATAATAGCAAAACTACAGAAGCATAGACACATGATTCAAGGTCAGTATAATTACTGTGGGACCATTATCAATCTCCAGACATCCTACTGTTTGACTTTCAAAGATAATTCATTTTTAATTACATCATAGACATCATTTTGATAAATGAATTATAATGACATGTAAAGCTACTCTTATCTAAACAGTTTTGTGGTTTTTTTCAGATTCCCTCACAACTAGCTTTATTGGCACCTTTACTGCTTTTCTCAAAGAGGTTGTAGCCTACATGACTCTGAAGATTGAACCGCCTGCTTTATAACCTGCAGGAAAAATTTAGGTAGGCGGAATTCAATTATGCTAATCTGAATTTGGCTCAAACACCAGAGGCAACATTAGTTTTCCTGCTGGGATTTTTGCCTCTGCAACAGTGCAGTAATCTTTCATTAGACAGTCTGGCAATATCTATATCTTCAGTGTGGACCATGGACAAGTTTGAAGCATAGTACAAATGTTTCAAAAGCAAAAATAAGTAAGTTAGAAACACTCATAATTGTCTCAGTAGTACAGATTCCCAGAAGAGCTTCATTAAAATTGCCCCATTTAAAAATATGTGTTTAAAAATGCAACCACTCAAAATGATCAGAGATATTAAACACTATCACACAAATGAATAATTTACAATTAATAGACAAATCATATAATTACAGAAATTTTATACTTTAATTTGCTTTATCCATTTCTTCCTTTCTCAATCAAGGATTGACTAATGACTTCTCCCTCCTGTAAAAAATTTTCTGTCTGCTGCTAAGGGATTGCAAGCCTGACTGTTTCTCTATCTGATTGTCTTCAAATTTCCCCATAAATTCAGGTTATCTTGTTTAGAATCATGGACTGTTGTGTTCTTCATTTTCAGGTTGAAGGACATGGAACTGTTGGAGCAAGCACAGGGATGGGCCACGAAGCTGATAAGGGGAGTAGAGCACCTCACCTACAAAGAGAGGCTGAGAAAGTTGAGACTTGTTCAGCCCAGAGAAAAAAAGGATTTATGGAGATCTCAGAGCAGCCTTCCAATATCCGAAGGGAACCCATGGGGAAGATGGAGAGGGACTCTTCATCTTGAACTGTAGTGACAGGACAAGGGGAAGGGCTTCAAACTAAAGAACAGTAGGTTTAGATTATATATTAGGAACATATACTTTACTGTGAGGATTGTGAGGCACTTAAATAGCTTTCCCAGAGAACCTGAGGATGTCCCAGCTGTGGCAGTCTTCAAGGTTGGGTTAGACGGGACTTTAAGCAAACTGGTCTAGTGGAAGGTGTCCCTGCCCATGGCTGGGTGGTTGGACTAGGTGATATTTAAGGTACCTTTCAATCCAAACCATTCTATGATTCTAAGATTCTAGGCTCAAATATGAGTTAGCTTCAGAAGTTTGGAGGCAGAACCATGATGTTTTTGGAGTAAATTGGTTTTAAATGTGTTTCAATTAGACGATGATGTCTACTCTTAAAATTAAACTACTTAGAAAAAACAATCCATTTATTGGATTGGTTCTTCTTTGATCTTCCTGGATGCAGCATATTAACACACAGGCATTATTTTTAAGTGAACTATCAATTTTCCATGGAACATGTGCTATATTCATGATAGTTCACCCCTAACACTGCCTCTAAGGGTAATATGCAAGTTCTCACACCCAGAGTGATGCCATTCATCCATATATTTTATCACACAATTCCAGCAGGTCTTTTGCAGTTCTCCCACTCACATACCCTCATGATATTTCCTCACACATCTAACTTCTATCACTTTTACAGTAGTATAAAAATGTCATTCTGGTAGATTGAAAGTTCACACATGACTTCAAGCCTTGGGCTTGAAAAATCCTAGAAAACCCAGTCATTATTTATTTTGGTCTTAAGACTATCATGTATTATATATAAAAATATGGAAAAATATTAGGAAAAATACAGTTGCATAATTTGTATTGTATCATTAAGGGTAACTGCCCAAGTGGTGCAGAATGATCATGCCCATACTGCTAAGGGCAAGCACACTTCAAATCAGACGGCCCGAGCTCATGTGTCTGTACATTTGACCTGACTTTAAGCAGTATTGTAACTGTATTTTGTAAATGTGGAAGTTCTTTTGCTTTGCTGTCCTTTAGTTTGGTTCTTTGTAGCTTTGTTTTAATTTGGCAACTCTCTTGTTTATCAATAATCATTCTTCTACCTACTAAAGTTTAGTAGGGGAGCCTGGCAAAGGTAAGCTTCGTGATGCCTGTTGGCTTCTTCCTTGTAGGAATGTTCCATAATGGAGAGAAATGAAAGAAAAGGCCCTGAACACTCCTTAGCTCTGCACTGTCTGAACTGCAGTAGTTAGCTAAAGTCACCCATACCATCTGATTGTAGTGTACCCTTGAGCGTCATTTGGATCTTTAAAAGCCCAGTTTTAACTATGAATTGAATAAAAGGAAACTAATAGGAAGACAATTTTGATGGACCATAATATTCAATTCTAGATCAGCAGAAAATAATGTTCATTTATAACAATTATTATAGAAGTAAACTACTAATAGTAGGAGAAACCAGATCAATATCTGGCTACTTTGGCCTTTTCTTTAGCAGAAATTTTTATACTACTAACAGTAAAATCACTGGATATGATAAAAAATACGTCCTTGGCCTTATAGTGCAAAGTCAAAAGTATCACCTGCAGGATACTGTTTGTTCCTATACATATATATGTAAATTAAATGGCTGTTCAATTTACATAAAAATATTTTCAACCATTTTTTCCTGTCTTCAGCCTGTGGAGAAAATTTGTTATTAGGATGACAACCATAAAATTAAAGCTATATTTAAATATAATTACATCAAATGATTTTTAAACTGTAGGAAAAATTATTTTTTAAACATTGTAATGCAGCTGTCAGTAAATTAGATACATCCAACATAGTAATTACCCTTGCTAATCAATAACTGCTAATTAATCCATTCAAACTGACACGAATATTTTAAACATCTCTAGGAAGTTAGAGCAAGTTTAAGGGTCTGAATCGAAACCTCTTTTGGTTTAGAGGTTTTGCTGTGCTTGCAAGATATGTGACTTGCCCAGCAATAACTCTCTTGGGATTGGAGTGTACAAAGAAAAGCAGGAGCATAATAATAACAACAATTGAAAAAAAGAAAACAATCTTAACTGCCGCTCCAGTAAGTAAAAGAACCCCTAAGAGAAGGAATGCCAGTATGGTTTTCTTTTTATAAATCTCTGAAACTACTTTGAAGCATGTTTGGCGCTCACTACATTTTCTCATTTTTCCTTTCCCTCAATGATTTCTGTACATTCCTTCATTCTTTGTTGGGATTATCTCCTGATAAATCTCAGCCTGTTCAAAAATTACCACCTCCTAAACTTGCAAAACTTTTCAAATTTTAAGTGTCTACATCAAGATTTTTTCAATTGAAAGTTTGAAAACCTTTTTGTTATATAAGCAAATTATTGCAGATGTGTCCTTATGTGACAGTTGATGAAGGCATTTCACCACCTCCAGAATAGTTTAGAGTGGCCAGAATAGTTTAGGTACACATTTCAGAATAACAACCTAGGTGAGACCACAAGGCTCCAGGCTCCACCCCCTCATGTCCAAGACTAGGACAATTAGAAAGACAGATGGAAAGACAAAATACAGTGAGGTTAACAAGAAGTATAAACCTGGTACTGAGGTAAATCCAGTTCTGTGTGCAGTGCACATCATCTTCAAATATGTGTATCACATTCAAGCAGCATTTCAGTGGAATTGAAAACCACACAAACCAATACCCTGTAATAAGTAATTTTCTTGCTTAGCTGTGTATTTAGGTACAATTGTTATTAAATGTGAGAGGATTCCTGTTGAGTTAAAAAACTGCTGTCACACTTGTTCACATTTTGATCTCCAGAGATCGGAGGACCTAGCAGTGTTGAGCCCAGTTTGAAGTGGTTGTTCCACCACCAGCAAATAAACTGGGTACTGAAGGAAGCAATACTCATTTTATCATAAATTAAATTATCTAAAAGGTTATGAGTTTTCAAATGTTAAACTAGAACTACCTATATATATAGTGGAAATAGTCTTATATTGTTATAATGTTGATGCATTGTAACAAACAAGTACATAATTCTGGATAAACATATATTTTCAAAGGTTTCAACTCTATTGTGATAATTTAAAGTAAAAAATTATATCCAAAAGTATTGAAACAATCGATTAATGCATCTAATCTTTTCTCTTTCCACAATATTTTTATAATTATGTGCACTGATATACTCAAAAATATGAGAGGCTTGCTAAGATCTTATTTGTGTTCTCTACTGCCTACACTTTGGGAGAGCTACCTTCCATTTAAAAAGAGAAAAAAATTGTTCATGTACAATCAAAATTGGGCAATGCACATTCCTCAAGGAGGAAAAATATGTACCTTTTAGTATATCCTGTGGAGGTATGAAAAGTACAACTCAACATAAAATGTAGTATAGTCAAAGTCGAATAACAGTAAATGGATTCTACAGTCCATAAGAAAATACACCATTATGTGTAGCAGATGTGAACAATGGAAAGAAAGAAAACTATTTGTGTTTCAAGGAATCTACTGCTTATATCCTTACTGCTAAAAACCCCCAGTTACTCAGCATATCTTCTACAATTTTCCTGTTCCTGCTGTTCTTCAATCTTCTTGAAAAAAAAATAGGCAAAAAACCTATTTACATGTATTTCCATCTCCCTTTACAGTTTTCTACCTTTACTTTTGTCCCCTTTGATTTTCTTTCATCCTCTGCTTATCTAAAGCAAAAGGTAGGAAGTTAGCAAGTCTTGCAGCTAACTAGGAGATATTAATATGATGCCAGATTCCTTGGCAGACCAAAAAGACAGATAAAGATTTCACCCATTTTATTTTCTTTGTGAAGATATTAGTTTGCATCCTCAGCCCCAGCCATTGACCACGCTTCATGAAAGTTAATATTTCATAGAAATTTAGTATCTTTGAGATATTAACCCACCTGTCAAATTTGACTGAAAAATCCCAGTGAGACCAAAATTTATTAAAGGAAACTGACAGATGTGGAGAGAAAAATATGGACCAAAAGACAGAGCTATTTTGTGAGTCTTATTCATTTAGGAAATAAAATTAAAAGTCTGGTTTGGGATTAACTAGTTATTCTGAGCAGTGCTAGTTACATTCCATAAAATGTTTATTGCACTTTTGAACATTCTGACTGCAGCTTATTATCTGTCATTAAATCTGGAATAGAATGTGTTCCTAATTAGTAGTATCTTCAAATATGATATTATAGTGCAAAGCAATTATTTTTTGGCCCTAAGAAAATTGAAGTTGTAATTATTTTTTCTTAACTATTTTAGCAGAGGTATTTTGCATTTCTCACGTTAGGAGATTCAACCTAGTAGTCTCAGCTTATCTACATCAAAAATATTGCTTGACTCCATCAGTCTAGATTTCATGGCTTACATTTGGGGAAAGTGGAACTAAAGCTCCCAGTGACACCCAAATTGAGCCCTCCAATTACAGGACATGCACTACCAACTGTAAGTTATTAAGAGGAGAGTGCATTTTCTGACAAATAAAAAGATACACACACACAAAAAAAGAATAAATCTTAAGGGTGTTTTTGTTTCCTAGTGGTTTTAGCTTTTAGGCATAGATGCGACCATTTTTTCCATCTCTTCAAATCATCAAATGATCTATTAATAAAAAACAGCAGCAGGAACTGTGGATGCTGACAAAATCTTGAATCAGTGGTTTTGGGAAGGAGTGAGAAGGAATCAGTTTATGTTTCTGAAACCAATATTTTCCCATGTTTTACAATTTTTGTGGTCTATATGTTCAGTAGTAGAAGCTCTAAATAGAATGTAAAAGAGTCCTAAATTCTCTCAGTGACTCCTTTGGAAATTTATTTTAGGAAAACTTGTCTTGATTATGCTTAACTTTCTTTATCATGCAAGTTTAAGAGACTGTGATCTTGCTATTGTTCCAAATTGCTTTATCACTCACTCACCCAGAACTACTTATTTAAATTAAACCTCAAGTTCTTTGCAGTTACCTATATTGAAGGAGTATATCATGAGATTGCAAACCAGAATGCTAAGTGGAAACACCACCCTATATGTATTACTATATATCAGCTAATTTATTGGAAAGTAAATTTTGGTCACATCTAAAAAACTGACTTTTATTTTTGTCCTTATAATATATAAAAAAAATACATTCATGGTAGAATAGACCACAACCAGAACAGTTTAGAACAGATAGGTCAGTGGAACCTAATTATAATATAGAGGACTATTGACTTTTTCTGAGCTCTAACCAATTGAATTGGATAGAATGAGAGGTTTCTACCAATTTCTTCACATTACCACTACTGATTTTACAGAAATCATTACTGTTGGTAATTCACAATATGTTAAGGTAGCATTTTAAGATTTTGTATGTCTATCTTGTTGGGTGAAAGAAAAACAAGATTAATTATTATTTTGTTAAATCCAATTGCTGCTTATATGTATTTAGATATTTTTTAAAAGTAAATAGAAGTATATAAATGAAGAAAATGTATAAACCCAATTAGTTTTAAAAAAACAGCATGTGAAAGAAGACTTGGAAAAATGATACCAGGTTGTATAAGTGAAATTAAAAAGTTCAGGAACCGTAGAAGTCTGCTTTTAGGCATTTACCACATTAACGTTCATGGAATGTTTTTCCCTTTTCTAACTAGAAGAAATCTCACTGGTATTAGCAAAGGCCAATAAAAGCTACTTTTATTGTGAGTGAAGAGACACTGCTGCCTCACATCATTAGAAACAATTTCCAGTCTCCCAGAAGACACAGTTTAATTGATAAAACATTAGTGTGATAGAGATTATTTGTCAAAAGTTAGGCTTGTGAATTTACTAGAGCTTAATGAAAATAAGCTGAAGTTTTCTGTTTATTTTTTTAACCAAGTGCTTTTTTAAAAGAAGTTCCATTTCTCTTGCTCTCTTTCTTCTTTTTTTTTTAATTAATTTTAACATTTTTTATTTTAGAATGGAAAATACCCAAAATTGTTTTTGAGGGATGCATTGGTTTTTATCCAGTAGTGCATGTAATTTAGCTTTTTATTATGAATAGACTCTTGGTAGTTCTCTCTGGTCTTCTAATGAAGTGTTACTATGGATATGATTTGATTTTAACCTCTGTAATAATTTTCTCAAACATTATTGCTGCTCTACATATCATAGCAGTCTTCAGGTTTATGATATGTTCTTCTCACACATTTTGATTCACCTTCAGTGAAGTAAGGTTGCATGACCACCCTTGATGCAGCAACCAGAGACCATATTATAAATTTCTACAAAAAAGATGTCTGTGAGGAGTAATTACAGAATTACAAAATCGCAGAAATGTCAGAAGGAGGGAGTACCAGAAGGAAGAAAAGATGAAGGAGTTATTTATGTGTTAGAAACCATGAAAAATGCCTGGAAACCGTCACATAGGAATAAGGGCTTTTTCACCTGAAAAGGTGGTGGAATCTCTAACCCAACTGAAGTGCATCTAACAGCAATATATGTAGTATGGGCAATAAATAGGAGCTGGAAAACTTTGCATGGGGAATGAGTGCATCCTCAGTCAGTTTGCAGACTAGACCAAGCTGGGAAGGAATGTTGTTCTGCTGGTGAGCAGAAAGGGTCTGCTGAGGGATCTGGACAGGCTGGATCAATTTGCTGAGGCCAGTCACTGGAGGTTCAACAAGGCCAATTGCCAGACCCTGCCCTTTGGTCACAACACCTGCAGTGCTACAGGCTGGGGACAGAGTGGCTGGAAAGTGTCCCAGCTGAAAAGGACCTGGAAGTGCTGATCAACAGCAGCTGAACGTGAGCCAGAGTGTGCCCAGGTGGCCAAGATGGCCAATGGCCTGTGTCAGCAATAGGCCACCAGGACTAGAGAAAAAGTTGTCCCTGTGCACTTAGCATTTGTGAGGCTGCACCTTGAGCCCCATGTTCAGTTTTGGGGCTGTGACTACACTGAGGAGTTGGAGGAAGACCAGAGAATGACAACAGAGCTGGGGAAGGGTCTGGAGCACAAGTCTGATGCAGAGTGGCTGAGGGAGATGGGAGAATAGCAGGCCTCTTTTCCAAAGTAATGAGCAATAGGAAGAGAGGAAACAGACTCAAGTTGTGCCAGGGGAGGTTTAAATTGGGTATTAGGAAACATTTCTACACTGAATGGTTTGTCAGGCTTTGGAAAGGCCTCCCAGGGAAGTGGTTAAGTCATGGTCCCTGGAGCTATTTTAAAGATGTGTAGATGTGGCAGTTAAGGATATGGTTTAGTGGTGGGCTTAGCAGTGTTAGCTTTATGATTGGACTTGATAATCTTAAAGGTCTTTTCCACCCTAGGTTAGTCTATGATTCTAGAAATTCTAAAATCCTTACTTCCTTAGGAATTTGTATTGAGTAAAAAAGGTGTCCCCAACTATCTAGAAGGAGAACAAATATTTTTTTTAATTCCTGAAATCTTTCTAATGTATTCAGAGTTGCAAGACCAAACTGATTGGATGCCAGGTTTTAAAACCTTTCTTTTCAAACCACTCTGCAGCCACTCTCTCTTAATACTCATAATCATGGTACAGAAGGACACTTATATAAAATTCCTGTGATGCAACAAGGCTCTGGAAATGTTCAGCCTTATAATATAGAACAATTCATCATGGAAACTCCAGTATAAACTTGCACCAAGGTTTTCCAATGCATAACATTTCTATAATTATTCTCATCAGAAGTATTTCTATAATTATTCTCATCAGAAAGAACTAAAGCTTCAAGATACATAAATTACCTCAGATAGTTCTATTAAAAGAACCCTACTGAATATAGAAAACTGCACCCTGAACTCTTCAAGTTATCCCCAGAATAATGACTGAATTTGCAATACTCTAAATCACTATATGGATGTAATCAACACTAAGAAAATGAAAAGAAAAGGAGTTCTCATGCTCAATAAAATGATTGGCTCACCTACTAAACACTGCACTTTACAAGAGATGAGATTCTTTTCACCATTATTTGAGTTAGAGGCAACAATATGTGCTTCTTACACCAAAAGCTACTTTACAGTCATATTATTTTATTCATCTTTTTTTTTTTCCCTCTTATTGCTTCTTTTTTATAACACAAGCTGCCATGCAATAAAATAACTTTTTATCTAATTTTTATGTTTTTTATAAAATTCCCTTACTGACCTCAATGGAATTTTTTTCTAAGACATGAATAAAAGCAAGGTGATGATTATCATTTGCCCTGCTCATTAAGTTTCTGATCTGAGGGCAAAAGTACCACACTTAAATCAATTTCTATTTAATTTTAGGTGGTCTGAAACCAAAGACCTTGGCTGGGTTTTTTCATGTTTTTTTTGGTTTGGGTTTCTTTTTTTTCATTTCTTCTCTGAGGTTCAGATGTATACTTATTTAAGATTTGCTTACAGGATTGTTATTTTGCTGCTAACTTATAACACTGCATTCAAAGAACAGTTAATATTTCTGAAATATCCCATACGAAATAAATCTTCCAGTGAAGTATTTAAATTTTTGGTTGGTTGGTTGTTTTTGGTTTTTTTTTTTAATATTTCTATTTTGTATTACCTGAATTCTAGAAAATATTTCTTTTTATTGGCTTGAGTATATTTTATTTTCCATTTTGATTTGCTTGCCCAAAAGTTCTTTGGCCATTAGGTTATGCTTGTTACTGGTAAGGTAGTACAGAAGAGATAGTTCCATGTAATGCTGCTGCTTAGAAGAATAGAAACTATTTTTCCTGATCATAGTCTTAATAAATTGAAAATTTATATTTGGTGTACCATTTCATGTATTATTCTGTCAATACTTCAGTCCTAAGAGTTTAGTTTTCTGCTCTAGGCTTCATACAGGGTCTTGTGTCATGCTCACTTACATTGGGACAACCTGGACTGTTTCTATTTTACTCAGCTTTCTGCACAACTCTCCATGTTCCAGTTGTCTTCAGAGAAAAGTAAGCCATTTATCTGAATTGTATTTCAGAGTCTCTTTTTGGATAGGATGAATCTCTCTAGTGTGCTATTTTTTTCCCTACTGCTTTTTAAGGAATGCTTGGGTGAGTAATTCAAATGACAACTTAACACTAGAGACTTGACACTGTCAGACAAAACCCACTCCTTGTCTTCCTGTTTCCCCTGCTGAGCTTCTTTCCCCAGCATTTCACTGCCAATCTGCAGATTCCCAGTCACTGTCTCTAAAACCAGAAATGAAGCTCAGCCCCAGAACTGGAGTTATAATCAGGTCCATCTGGAAGGACATGGCCATGGTTGAATGAGGGGCATGGACAGATGCAGGGGTGAGGGCCAGAGCTGAAACAGAGTCCCCAGATGGAAGATGGTCCTGTGGACATCTCACCAGCCTGGCCCACACAGCTCATCTCATTTCATCCTGACCCCAGCTTTGGGGCACCATTCTGCAGCTCCATCCTGGAGCATAGGCAGACCTCATGGACCTCATGGACCCTCATGGACCAGGGTTCTAATTGAGGGTCCCACGTCTCTCACTGGGAAACACTCAGGCCTGTGGATTTTGTTTGGAGAATTTGATCCTTCCAGACCCACTTAGGAATCTAATGACCTCTCACTACTGTTGTTATCACCTTTTTCACATCCTCTTTCTCATATTTCTCAGTATTAGCATCAGCAAGCAATGCACACTGTATGTCTGCCTAATAAATGGGGCATAAAACACCCTCCAATCTTCCCCAAATGTAAAGTCACAATTTCATGTTTCATTTTCAAACTTTCTATTTTTTGTCTTACTGGTTTTAACGTGCCCATATATGCTCCTTGAAGGCTTTCACTCCTTCATTGTTACTGCTATTTGGGAGAAACACAAATATCATATTGCATGATGATGTCCTCATACAAGTGCAATTAAGGCTTGACAGCAGTACAAATGAAAATGTTACCAGTGGCATATATATACACAAACATCAGAACAATAAAGCTCTGCAATGTTGGCTCTTACGCCTCAGTGACAAAGCACTCTAATAATAGTTATCTACAGATTTATTCTACACTCCAGTGAGTTAACAAATTCTAACCTACAGACCCTAAAATAGAAGAATATAAAGCAATTTTCTTCATCTGCTGGACTTTCTTGTCCTGCATCTAGTGACTCCTCATTAGCTTTGGAACAACTATTCCCATTGCATGTGAAAAAAATACATCTGTTTTCTATTATAGGATGTTAAAGAAGAATTCTGAGAAGTGTCCAAGGTATATTTATTGCCAAGTTAGGAGAAAATTATATTAAAACCACGTTCAGAAATGAAATTATCATCATTCTCATTTTACATCTTTGTTTTGAATTAGCATAATTCTAGCAATTAGTGATATGCAGTGTGACTCAACTAGCAAACTCATATTGAGCAACAAGGCTGGAAATGGAAATAATATGTTTTTATGTTTTTTTAGTTAGTTTATAAATCAAATGATCTTCAGAGAAGTGTTATTAAATAATTAAATAATAATGTGAAAATAATCAGAAAGAACATGTTGAATGATATTGTGCATCAAAAATTCTGAAATTCATTGTGCTACATGATAGAGCAACTTAGACATTCTGCATTTCACTTTCTGAGAGAAATTTCAGGATGTCAAAAACTGTAAAGGTGGCAAAAAGATGTTTGAGGGGTAGATATACCAAAGTGGACATTGTGGTGACCTCTATCTGCCTTTTATCAAAAGAATGAGAGATAACCTCATGAGTGAGTGAAAATATCCTCACTCATATAGGAACACTACATAACAAGGGCTATAACATCTATCAGGGAAGAGGAAATAAGTACCAGAAACCTAAAATGAGTATTGTAAAATAGAGATGTAAATGATGATTTAAAAAAAAAATAAAGAATAATGAATAATGGCAATAAAATACCAAAAAAATTGTTAGATCCTCACTGTATTTTGATGCCTCAAGAACTGGATTTATTTCCTATAGGTGTACTTTAGACAAGTAAAGGCAAATTCCATGGCATGTAATATACAGAGGAGGACAGACAGAATTCCTGATGTTCTTTATTATGCTTTACCTTTATAAATCTTGGTGAGTAGGGCCCTGCAAGTTGCAGAAATCTATTTATGAATCCAGTTGTAGGAATGGGACCAATAGAAAATGCAGAAATTAGAGGCAGAAAGCATAGTGAGCAGACAGTTAACAATGCTACTTCTATTTATGTTTAGAGGGCTGCAATTTACCTTGCATAAGTAAACAAGGTGGCAATATCAAGGAACATCAATTATACATGCTTGAGCATACTTTTTTCCCTAAAGTATGTTTACTATGATGTATTTAATAGCATTATCATACATTTATTTTCACAAGGCTCATTCACTGTGCACAGAGAATTGTGAATGAAGCAACTGAGCAAAATTTAATGTAATTCTAACTATTTAATGGTTTGTTCTCTGTCTTGTGCACAGTTTATTAGCAAATCCACATGCATAACACTTAGAGGTGTTATGAGTAATATTTTTGGGTTTCTAAAGTGTTTATCAGATCTAATTAATATTTTTATTATAAGAAATGTAAATATAATTTGGACAAAAATTAATCATGGATCCAAAGGATTGTTTTGGTCTCACAGAAATTGAGTATCTTTCTCATATATTTTTCTTATTATTCCAATTATTTACTAATCAGATAGGGTCTTGAGGTTTTAAGGGGTGGGGGGGCCATCATATGTATAAAGAGATTTTGGAAAAAAGTACAAGAGATTTAACATAAACTGATTAATTGACTTTATTCCACAAGGCTGTAAACAAATAAAATAATTATATTTTGGGGAACAGTTTATAAATATTTGTTTATTGGCTGAACTCACACATGACAGCTGGTCTAAATAAGGAGGAAGAGAGAAAATACTGAAACACAAGAAGGTGACTGGGAATATTTAACATGGATTTATTGTAGGTAAATCATGTCTGACAAAACGACAAGACAAAATGACTGTCTTTGTAAATGTGGAGAAAAAAGGAGGTGTTGTTAACACTTTCTTACAGGACCAGTATGGTTTGAATACATTCACTGTGTGATGGATATACCACTGGCTGCTGTAGTGTCACCATTTAGCACTAAGAAACTGAAATTCTGAGGTGTTGCATGGAAAGCTTGCTGGCTGCAGAAATTGCTCTTGTGCATGCTGGTTTATGAGTTTATGGGTTTTTTTATGAGAAGCTCCAAGCTCTGATCAAGAAGTTTTTTTTTTTTTTTTTTTTTTTTTTTTTTTTTTTTTTTTTTTTTTTTTTTTCCTCTCTTCACACATTCATATGTATTCTGGGAGAGTTTTGATATAAAAGAGTTGGGTAACAAAACTGTTATAGTGAACACAAGAAAACTTGAGAAAAATTGTGATCTGCTTAGTAATTTTAATGAGTTCAATGAAAGAGAAAATAAAAAAAAAGGATAAAATAGCACTCAAATATCATTCAAGTCTCAGCATTTTTAATAATGAAAAATAAAATATAATATTTCAGTCCTTAAATAGGACTTTGCAGAATAAATTCATTAGACAGAAATGCATTCTGTATTTTGCCATGATACATTCTAAGACTTATCTTGTGTTTTTCTACCTTCAAGTTGGCAGGTTATTTAATCCATTGATATATAGAGATTCTGAATATATTCTTGTCCAGAGTATTAATGCAAAACTAGATTATCAGATAGTAAAGCACCATAGTTACACTGTTGCTGCAATGGCACTAAGCAGAAGTATTAATGAGATGGATTTTTGTTTGGATGCTAACACCTAAATTAATTTCACTGACTATGAAAGCATCACCTGGTAGCCAACAGTTTTGCTGCTCTCTGTATTCAACAACGAGAGGAAAGTACGAGAGAAAAGAATATTGTCAATTTACAATCTACATTTTAAATAGAGTTGTTACATCAAGTTTAATCATTTACATTTGGCCTGCATTAATTTCTACGGTTTAAACTATTTGTAATGGAAATAAAAGTGTGGTGTTAGTAATAGTAAAATGACATGGGGAATTCTCTGAACTGCTGTTGAACTCTGTTGTGGCTCAGAAAAAGTGGACATTCTACTGAGTGCACATGGTAGTGTCTGTGAAGGAATAAATATTAAATCTACCCCTGCTGGGAAGAAGACGTTTTATTAACATGAGCTAAGTACCTGGGGTTATTCGAGAGTTTTCTTCTTATTGGCTTTGAGAAGCAGAGTGAAAATTAAAGTTGACATAGCAGTACTGAATTAAATTAAGGAAAACATTTCTGCTGAAGAAGTTTCTGAATACTGGCAAATTAGATTATTTTAGCAATACAATAAATTTATCAGAATATTTAAACAACACCTCTTTAAAATTAAACTTTTGAATACAATCAAAGCTTATTTTCTATTTTATGCATGCTAAAAAACAAATAATACCCAAGTCAAGGTTTTTGAAAATATATTTTTGTGCTCTTAGCAATATGGCAGCCCATCAGAACTACTCACCACTGTCTCTGGAAATGTTAATTCTAAAGAAGATGTTGATGGTGGTGATGATGATGATGATGATGATGATGAATATTATTGTTATTTCTGATATAATTCTACATGAATAGGTAGAAATCTGAGTAAATCCTATCTACAAGCTGAGTCAAATGGTTTCTTTATTTGCTGTCAGACTACTTATTAGTGTCACTTGATAAAATATTTCTGTTCTCTAAAGTTTATGGAAAACAACCATCTGCAAATCTTCTCAAGTTCATATTTAGAAATCACAAAGAATATGTTCTTGGAGAAAAAATGAACAAATGTTATGGGATAATAACACAGAAATTTTAATACAAATATATCAGCTTCACTTATCACGTGAAAGATTATAACTCAAACTAAACGTGTTTGTTTGTTTACTCATATCTATCTCTTGCTACAGGTATGAATCCACGGCTATAAAAATTTCAGTAGAGAATAGTTCAGTAGTGATTCAGTAAGATGATTAAGTGTTTTCAACCTCAGCATCTGTTGTCAGCCTGCAGACAGGACATTCCAGTGTCTCTGAGTTCTTCACAGCCATCACATGGGAGACCTTCTTACCTCCATGGTGAGTTATTTGGGAATTATTTATTTATTTATTGTAATCAGTATTGACACTGATTATCTTGTATTTTGAAAGTGTTGTGGTGCTTGGGGTTTTTTGTCTTTTTTCTTTTTTTTTTTTTTTTTTTTTTCTTGGCGAGGGGAGGGATTTGTGGTTTGGTTTTGCTGTTCTTTGTTTGGATTTCTGGGGTGGATTTTTAGGGATTTTTGTTCCAAATATTTTTCTTCTATTGTTTGCTGTATTTATTCAATACATCTCATGGATTTCAAGCACTTTGTTTTTCACCAGTGGTGGTGATTTCTTCAAAGCACAGCCACTCACCTACATGTGATGCACAAAACAAACATTTTACCACTCAAATTTGTGTTTAACTCACATGACCCAGCAGAATGACTGATAGATGAAGACATGACACTGAAACCTGAAGAGAGATGAAACCCTCTTGAGCATTGTGCATATATTTTTCTTTTTATATTGAGAGATCTAGGCAATTTCAGAGGACTGCACAACTGAGATTTCTAAGGATTTAGGTACTTCAGCAAAGAAATACACTGATGGACATGATGACTTGACTGTATTTGCCTCAATGACGAAGTGTTGAGAGAGCAATCCTCTGTCAGAACAAAGGTGTAATCAGGATCCAAACAACAGAGACTCTTTGCTATGTTTCTAGTTATACCATTTGCAGAAGAAATTCTTGTAGATCTTAGCAAAATAGATATTGTAGGATCTTCCTCCAGGTGATTCTTGTGGAATAGTCGTGCTTTTAATGACAATCAGAATAAATAAGCAATCAATGAGAAAAAAAATAAAAAACATCCAAACTAAAACCCAGAGCTGTTCCTTCTTTGTTCAGAGACATTCTGTATAACTGTTTACAGAATCTCTCCTTCCTTTCTGTCCAGGTCCCTAAGGATCTGAAGAATCTGTGCTTGGGAGAGACTTTGAAGGACAATTCACTCTTTTCTATGAACAGAAATTTGGAAGTATACTGTACTGCATTTGATTGGGATAGCGTTAAACTTCTTCCTAGTAGCTGGTATAGTGCTGTGCTTTGCATTTAGAATGTGAATATATTGATAATATACTGATGTTTAACTTACACTTTGTCAAGGTGTTTTCAGTTTCTCATGCTGCCAGTTGTCAGGTCAGGTGTCCATAAGCAGCTGGGAGGGGACACAGTTGGGACAGCTGACCCAGACTGGCCAAAGGGATGTTCCATTCTATGTGCTGTCATGCTGACCAAAAACACCTCTGAGCAGTTGGCCAGGGTGTGGCAGCCACTGCTCAGGGCTGGACTGAGCATCTGGCAGCCTGTGGTGGGCAGTTGCATTGTGCACCTCTTGCTTTCCAGACTCTTTTATCATTATTTTTTTCTTCATTTTCTGTCCTACTCAACTTTATTTATCTCAACCACCTGTTTTGCCTTTTATCCAATTCCCTCCCCTATCCCACTGTGAGGGAGTGAATTAGCAGCTCTGTGGTTTTTAGTTGCCTGCCATGTTAAACCACAACATATACATGTAGAAGTACCCCATGGATGCAGCCAGATCAGCTTTCACCTCTCAAAAAAACACCCAACTGCCTCTTTCCTCTGCATTATATTCATATGCACTGTGTGTAGAAAAAATTTATAGGGCATTTCATAGATCAGTCCCAGGTAAGTTCTCCACATTTATATTACCTGCCATTTCCTTATCCCAGGTACTATATCAAAAACACCTTAAAATTGAAACAAAACCAAAATAAACTGAAAAAAAGAAAACCCAAACCCCAAAGAAAACAAATGTAAAAGTTGTGAAAAAACGCATGGGTAAAATTCTATGACGAGATGAATTTATTTATGTATGTATGTTTACATATCTTTTTATTTATTAAAGGAAAGTGTTTTCTTCCAGGTTTACTCCACCTGGGCTTCTGAACTGATCTATTTTCTCTAAGGTGAGACCTTTATGACATGCCATGACTCAAAGTGGCACAGCATCACTTGCAAAAAGGAATGTTCATATCTTGGGTGGATTGATTTTTGATCACCGCAGCTAGTCTGATAAAGATAGATTTCAAGACTCTTTTTGGACATTGGGGGTTACAATTATGTTAATTTGTTAGGTCAAAGGTGCATTTCCTGGTCTTTGTCTAATGTTTTTTCAATGTAGACCACAAGCCTTTATTTATGTGTTTGACATAAGCTTTGCAATTCTTATTTTATTGCCAAAGTAAACGTCATTATTAGAAATGAAGTAGAATAATATTGTTCTTTTGAGTAGATGCTCACTATAAATGTCTACAATACACTTGTCAGTTGAAGGATGATACACTGATTTATTTCCTAATTTCAGCTGTAAAACTGCAAGGCAGCTGGCTGGGTTAGCATTTTCAGATCCAAGATGGGTTCCCTCTATGAAAGAAATAGATTTTCTTATTCTCTCTGATGGAGCAATTGTTCTGACTATGTTAATAACATGCTACAGCAGTGTTTATAGTTTTTCAACAGTACTGTACATGTCTCCCTAAATTTAAATATGTTGTATTAAGGCAAAACCTCATTATTTATATTCAGGCTTGGATATTAGTCACAAAACTGTGTATCTGTTTTCTTTACTTTCTTAAGGTTAAAAAGACAACATGAAATAGTTCATCACAGCAGTTTATCCAAAGTAAGTGTTAGACTTTCCTGAAGGAATGTGCAAATAGTTATAATACTTAACTTCAGCAAAGGGTTGTAGAACAAGACATTTAGGACTCTGTTTTAGTTTCTAAAACAATTTTGCCAAATGGATTTTGTCAACAGTATTGAATTGTGATTCATCATACTTAAATTTAACTCTAAAACAATGAGATATTTAACACATAGTCCCTTTCTCTTCCAAGGAGAGGGAGATGTACTCTGGGCAGTTACTCATGTAGTCCTGGGCATGGGGAAGCTAAATAGATTACTAGAATCTGTTGTAGTGGACATGGTTGCTCTTAGTGTTACAGCCCACTTTTCATGGATCCTGACAAGAAGGAATCATATAATACTCTTTATTCTGTAGATAAGCCATAACTTGATAACTGTTTGTGATAACTTATTGTCTTTGCAGGACAGGAAAAAAGAATAAATGTATCCATGTCTCCTCTGTCCTTTAAATTCTGAACTCTTTGCATTTTAGGAAAAGGAATTCTGCTTACTATAAAATCAATTGCTGCCATTCAGAGCCAATGACTGATGTAANAAAAAAAAAAAAAAAGTCTTAAATTAAGTAGAATCCAAACTGTAACAGCTGGAAAAGCCTACTGAAAATTAGTCATGATTGTGTTAGTCTATGCTGCGTTCAAAGGCATTCCCAGCAGAGCAGGAAATAATAGGTTGATTTTACTATTTCAGCTTCTGAGAAGCATTGATATTTCCCATAATCAAACTTTTTCTTTTGCAAAAACATAATCCTCTAAGTTAATGCATTGAGAGGGCACTGTCATGGAAAAATGGGAGATGACTATAGGTGTTCAGAAATCCTAAAAATATGGTACTGGTTGCTTGTTTGCTTTTTAATGGAGAAATTAAATGATATAAGTCAAAATCTTGAGTAGAGGTGTTATATGCATTTATAGACTTAGCATCTTTTACATCTGTTTACATATTTACAAGGTATTGAATCAACATCTATTTGGTGCTTTTACTTACACATATACACAAATTTTGTTGAAAAAAGGATGGCATAAGTCAGAATTTCTTAGATATTTATATTTATATGCAGTTTTTATGACCTCACTCCTATTTCAGCCAATCTCACTCTAAGAACAACCCAGAATATATTGTGTGCATTTCAAAGAAGGCAAAAGTCCTCCTGGACACATATAAAGATGTGCCTTCAGTTGCCAGAATACACGTGTCTTAGATAGCTGTTTTTCCATGTGATATCATGCCAAGAAACTCTGATGTGTCTACGTTATTACTATGATTGCAAAGCTCTTGCTGTTAGCTTTAGTTCACAGGTAGGTTTGTAACAATCTCCAGATTTGTCTCAGTGTTTTGTACCAGATATTGAAACCAACATCATTACAGTGAAAGGAAAACAGAAATTTACTCTACTAATGACTGTTAATTAAACAAACAAACAAATCAAATCAAATTAATAAACATTTATCAGATGAAGAGTTTTATCCTGGAGACTCTGCTATCTCTATTAGAATATGTTTCCCTCAAGGCAATCCGAGTTCAATATAATTCTTGGATGATGGTTTTTCTTCTATGGCAAGCCTGTCATTTTTTGATTGTCAGGTTGAAGGTGTTTTCAATGCCAATGTTTCCTCATTCATCTGAACAGTGCAATCCCTTGTCCCATTCTTGCTCTCCAATGACCTGGTAGCAGAGGACCTGCCGGTTCAGCCATCTCATTAGTCTGAAACACTCCGTATATCAGGGTTGTTTTTTTTTTTTTTTTTTTTTTT
>VZTR01023017.1:105884-116747 GCA_013400775.1 Chaetops frenatus | reverse complement strand
GAGGTGGTAAAAAATAGGAAAAGAAGAAAAAGAAACTGGACTTAATTTAAATATCATCTTAAGAAATTAATGCCAGGAAAAAAAATTTACATGTCTGGTATTCTGAAGTTAACAAATATCATAATTAGCATAATTATTCATCTTCACCTTAATTCCAGTGTTTTGATAAATTTTGAAAAACTCAGTAGTAAAATGGATATATTTCAATAAGACCACTTTCTTGCCTATCCAGATATGACAGTTATTTTTGAATCAGAAGTCAGCATAATATGCACTCACAAGACAATAATTTTTCAGGGACATGAGTGCTCTTCCAAAACTTGCTGGCCCTGACCTTCTCCCTGGGACTTTTATTTTTCTTTAATGAGAGGATAATAAACTCTTACATAACAAGCATATGCTGTAATCTGGACTGTGCTCAGTCCTGCTCTCTGCTGTCCCAGCTGATCTTCCAGAATGGATCTTGGATCAGTGCTATAGGAAACATTTTTCCAGTCTGTGGACCTGCCTGATGGATGGCCCCGAGACATGGCTCATTTCCTTGCCTTCTCTGTGACTGTAGGCAGAACTTGTCACTGTCACCAAGGTGGTACTGCTCAGATCATGCAGAACTGTGCCCAGGACACCGCCCTGCCTGTCACCCTTAACCCCTTGTGCTTCTCCCTCATGGACCAGTCATGATCCTGATGCTCTCTTTAAATCAAGTTTGTTTTAATGTTTCTTTTTGTATCTTTTTCATGCATCTTATTAAAATCTTATTAATGCTTGCAACATAGAATTATAAACCCCAAGTTATACTGGAATGTCATTATAACACTTTTGCATGTGAATATATATGCTTCCATGACACGGCTATGAAGGAAGAAGGGTGTAGGAAGATTTTTTCCCAAGGGTGTAGGAAACCAAAGCCTCTAAAAGGCCTCAGGATAATTTTTCTTCTTATGAAGCTGAACAGTTAAAATTTTAACCATGAACAAAAATGTTATCTCCAGATGTCGAGTATGAAATTATTCGTATTTGATTTTTCAAAGAACACAGGACTACATAGAATCATAGAATAATTTAGGTTGGAAAAGATGTTTTAAGATCATTGAGTCTAAACAGTAATCTAACACTGCTAAGTCCACCACTAAACCACGTCCCTAACATCACATCTAAACACGAATCTTCACATCTACACAATTTAATAATTTAAAAGTATGGTTCCTTTTAATATGAAGCTATGCATTCTTGTCATGTCTACCTATCAGAATTTGGGTTCATAGGCTGTGTACACAAAAAGGACACTAAAATGTAATAAAATTTCATTCAGCTGCAAAGAAATACTGGAGGTCTTGCTTCTTAAGAAGCTTCTGTTTCCCATTGCCTTCTTGCTAGGCTTACTTAATTCTACTCATGTTTTCTGAGCTGAATAAACATCATATTTTGTCCTGTCAAACTTTTTATTTCAGCAAAATACATGGAGTGAATAATTGGTAATATTACTTTAACATGTATTGCATATTTATTTGTCAGTGAAAAATATGTAAAGAGAGAATCTTTAGCAGTTCTCTGACTGTTTGCATCACACTGTGGTAAATATTGCTGAAGAGTTCAACAGGATCAACTTTCAGGACCACAAGGTCCAAGAAGATTTTATAGCAGTGTCCCAAGACATTTCTTGAAAGATGTTTAACATNGCTATGAAGGAAGAAGGGTGTAGGAAGATTTTTTCCCAAGGGTGTAGGAAACCAAAGCCTCTAAAAGGCCTCAGGATAATTTTTCTTCTTATGAAGCTGAACAGTTAAAATTTTAACCATGAACAAAAATGTTATCTCCAGATGTCGAGTATGAAATTATTCGTATTTGATTTTTCAAAGAACACAGGACTACATAGAATCATAGAATAATTTAGGTTGGAAAAGATGTTTTAAGATCATTGAGTCTAAACAGTAATCTAACACTGCTAAGTCCACCACTAAACCACGTCCCTAACATCACATCTAAACACGAATCTTCACATCTACACAATTTAATAATTTAAAAGTATGGTTCCTTTTAATATGAAGCTATGCATTCTTGTCATGTCTACCTATCAGAATTTGGGTTCATAGGCTGTGTACACAAAAAGGACACTAAAATGTAATAAAATTTCATTCAGCTGCAAAGAAATACTGGAGGTCTTGCTTCTTAAGAAGCTTCTGTTTCCCATTGCCTTCTTGCTAGGCTTACTTAATTCTACTCATGTTTTCTGAGCTGAATAAACATCATATTTTGTCCTGTCAAACTTTTTATTTCAGCAAAATACATGGAGTGAATAATTGGTAATATTACTTTAACATGTATTGCATATTTATTTGTCAGTGAAAAATATGTAAAGAGAGAATCTTTAGCAGTTCTCTGACTGTTTGCATCACACTGTGGTAAATATTGCTGAAGAGTTCAACAGGATCAACTTTCAGGACCACAAGGTCCAAGAAGATTTTATAGCAGTGTCCCAAGACATTTCTTGAAAGATGTTTAACATCTTAGTCAGGAACATGGACTGTGAGACTGAGGGAACCATGACCAAGTTCACTGATATCACCAAGCTGTGTGATTTGGTAACACACTGGAGGGAAGGGATGCCACCTAGAGAGAACTGGACAAGCTGAAGTGTTGGGCCCGTGATAACATCATGAAGTTCAAAAAGGCCAAGTGCAAGGTCCTGCACCTGGTTTAGGGCAACTCCAAGCACAAATGCAGGCTGGGTGGAGAACAGATTGGGAGCAGCCCCTGAGGAGAAGCATTTGGGGCTGTTGATGGAAAAGAAATTCTACATGAGTTGGCAATGTGTATTTACAGCCCAGAAAGCCAGCCCAACCTTTGGCTGTATCAAAAGAAGCACGGGCAGCAGGTTGAGGGAAGTGACTCTGTCCCTCTTCTGTGGTGGGACCCCACCTGGAGCTCTGTGTCCAGATCTGGGTTCCCTGAGCATAAGAGGGACACAGATCCACTGGGGCAAGTCCTGGGAAGAGCTTTGAAGATGATCAGAGGGCTGGAGAATCTCTGCTATGGAGACAGGCTGAGAGAGTTGGGGCTGCTCAGCCTGGAGCAGAGAAGGCCCAGAGAAGGTCTCATAGCACCTTCAAGTCAAAAAAAGGGAGTCTGGAAGAGAGCTGGAGAGGGATTTTTCACAAAACATTAGGAGTAGTACAACAAGAGGACAAGGGGTAATGGCATCAAACTGAAAGGGGGCAGGTTTTCATTATGTATAAGGAAGAAATTCTTTACAGTGAGGGTAGTGAGGCTCTGGATCAGCTTGCCCATAGAAGCTGTGACTGCCCAGTCCCTGGAAATGTTCAAGATGAGGTTCAATGGGGCTTTGAGAAATCTGGTCCAGTGAGAAGTGTCCTTGCCAATGGCAGGGGGTTTGGAACTAAGGGAACTTTAAGGTTTTCTTCTAACCAAAACCATTCTTTGATTCAATGATCTAGCATGGTATGATCTTGCCCTGACAAGGTTTTCAGTCCTCTGCCTTGAAAGTTTCAAGACCCAGCCAGATAAAGCCCTGACCTGGTCTAATCTCATAAATTACCCTACTTTAAGCAGGAGATTGAGCTGCAGACCTCCTAAGGTCTTTTCGGACTTAAATTATTATCTGATTTTATGATCCTAAAAAGAAGTCCAAACTGTCATGAGAGAGCAATTAAAAAATCAAGGTAAATTTTTCAAGACTGCAAGAACTACCTGGCAGTGAGTTTCTGCCCACCTTCTCTGCTATAATGCAGTTACCTGAATTTTTTTATTTTTTTTACAATGATCCAAGTACTGTCACATTTAGTATTTTCTGAACTGTGAGTGAAAGAGCCATGGAAACCAGACTTAAGTGCATTTTGAAGCAATTAACCTGTTAGAACATTTTGTACTGCTGAGTTTTGTGACCAAAACTAAACAAGGATAACCTTAAAGCCCACAAAACATGCAAGGGGAATGATCCACATGAACATTCTTTTGACATCTTCATTTTGAATGTTGTTTTTTTTCCTGTCTCATGAACTAATACCATTTAAAAAGCATTATCTTTCTTGAAATTATTCAGATATTTGTGGATCATCCTTGTTTAATAACTGCAACAAATTACAATGAAGGAAAAAATATCTACAGTTTTTGTCATTAGATGTGTAATAATGAGGCATTGATTAATCAATTGCTTAATTTTAACTATTTAGAAGCAAGTACCTTCCTCTAGCTGAAGAGTTCAAAAGAATATCACAGAGAAGAATAAGTTGTTTTTTAAATCATGTTATTAAAACTTTTGCAATTTTGTCCCATTCAATTTATAAAATATTTCTTTGAATGTTACCTAAACCTTGGCTTTACCTTTACTTTTACATCAGCTGAGATCAATGTCATTGTAACCAACAATAAATAACCAGCATCATTTATTCTTATCTGCTGAGAGGTCCTTCAACTTCACTCCCTTTGCTCATTTACCACAATTACTGCACAATTTACAGCACAGAATGCTAAGATCAATTTTTTTTGTCTGAGCCACTTGAACTGGACCGAAAGTAAGCACAAATCTACAGTCTTTGTTAGCAGGTACAGCTATTTTGTGCTTTATTTTTCTCCTCAGATGTGAAGTCATCTAAACACTTATGCTAGTCAATGAAAAGTTTTTTAGAGGTCAGAGAAAAATGTAAAATTAAACATAAGAAAGATTTTTTAAATTTATACATGTATATACAATTCTTGAAAGAATCAGTTTTCCCTTTTTCTCAGGAAAACATTGAAGCAGCTTTCCTTTCCCAAGAGCAATGTTTTCCCACTACTGATTTTGTTGTATGTGCCCTAATTCCCCAGGCAGTAAGACACACAGTTGTACTATACTTTCTTTCACAATCTGACTTTTCATGCCTAGCTGCATCCCTACATCCCTAAGATATTCATTCATGATCTACATGCATGTTTTTACCAGTTATGTACACTTGCAATAGTTTTTCAAACTCATCTCTTTCCCTTTAGAATAGTTTATTGAAGATACAAGATCCTTAATGATGATTTATGGTTTCTTTCCAAAAGCTTAACAACCAATCTTTTGTGATCCCATTTCTCAGATCTGTGTGCAAACCTCACGACCTTGCCAGTGTTTGCGTTCTCTTCTCACAGAGACATTTTCTTTAACACTAGATATCACCATTGTAGGTTCTATTCAATTTGTTATGGAATATAAATTATACGAAGAAATGGACCTCTGTCACAGCATTGATGGCCACTTTTCCTTCCCCTTCTCATTCCCATTGCAGTTCATAACTATATTTTCTGTATATTCTCGCAAGCCTACAGGAATGGGAGGCAGTTGCTTTTGCTGATCCACTGTCTGTTGATCACAACGTCGCTGCCAGTATATGGGTGGCCCTGTGATCTTTTAGTTAAAGCAGAGTTTTACTCTCTGGTGATGAGTGTGTGCAGGGGCACATTCACAGGCAATGTGCTGTGCCCCATTTCTGATACAGATGACCTCAGCTTCACAGAACATGCATAAACCACGGTATGTGTGCTGTGACAAATTCTGAAGTATTTATTCTATCTCTCTGTCTATGACTGTGGTCCCAATAAGACCATTTTACTCTGTCAAAAACCAAAGCAAACAAAACTAAGAAAGAAACCCAAAGAATATAGGCAAAAATGCAGCCACTGACAAAGAAAGCATGCAGTCTGTGATATATAGGCTACAATATGGCTAAAATATAGTTAATCCAGTAACACCAAACTACAAACCTGAAAGCAAAGATCTGGAAAGTTGCCAATGTGGCTGCACAGCTTGATATGAACTCAGTGGGGTCAAGCATCCATTCTGCAACAGCAGCACTTCTGTGATGAGAAAATCTATTTACTGTTTGCATGTGCTTCCAGGTAGAATAGATTATTGATATGTCTTTTATCTTTTAGTTATTGAGCCACATGTAAACAGTACATAAGAAATGTCATAACTGCATTTGTGTTTGTAGCCATGTATTATTTGTTTTAGTGGTTTTTTCCTGTATTCTGAAGTATTTGCACTACTGGAGTGTAGCAGTTAGAAAGTCTTCCTTAAAATTAACTAGAAGAAGGGGATGTGGAAGATTCAGGCACTGAAAAAATTACGAGCTGCAGAAAAATATATCAAATATAAAATTCCATAGGGTATTTCTGGGATTGAGCATACACTCCTTAGTTCACAAATACTGTGCTGTTTTAAAATATATTTTATTATGATAATTTTTTACTTGATGTCTGATCTTTAAAACTATTACAATTTTCTTTTCTTCCTTGTCTTGTATAGAAAATACAAGTGATTTCTAATGGTGGATATTAATTTTTGTTACCTACAGAGGAATGTAATTCTTTTTAGAACTTTACCAGTACTGAAACTTACATTAACAGTATGCATATTTTCATAGTGGATGAAAACACGTTTAGGGCTTTTTTTTAAATCTTTTTTCAAACACATGAGTTTAAAGAGAATTTTGAACACGTCAAGACTATAATGTGGTTTTATACATATAAAGAGCATAAAAATGAAATATCTGCATATATATACTAGTGAAATTGACCATGATTAAGGCTCATGTACATTGCCAAACTCCAGTATGAAATATCATATATAGCTCAATTGGGGCACTAAAAAATGCTTTCAAACCATGTCAAATATTGTTAGCAGCAAACTCCCACTGTGAACAACCAGGTAAAATTTAACCCTACTGCAACTTCATGAGGTTGTACAAGGTGGTTGTCGTATGAGTAGTAAAAGAAAATCAGGTTAGGTATTATATTAACTTCTGAGTGAGTAAAAATAATAAGCCTGTGTATTTTACAAATAAGTTGCATTGATATGAAACATGGTATAGAGGAGCAAAATTCAGTAACTCTGTGTTGTTAGGAATTAAAAACAACAATGATTTAATTTCAGGGTTTTTGTAGATATTATGTTCTTCTACAGATATCAATTCTTTTCATGCACAAGCATTGCATACAATTTGCATAAAATTGGCATAAGAATAGTTTAAAGATAAAAAATAACAATCATTAGTGAGTTCTAGAATCTTTTCTCTACTACTCTCCGGGAGCTACTCCTACTTCTTTTTTCCCCCCATCTCTGCATGTTCAGCACAGTATTAAAAACAAACAAACAAACAAACAAACAAACAAACAAAACAAAACAAAATTTAAAAAACCCAACCAAACAAACAAATAAAAAAACCCAACAACAAAAACAAAAAAAACCCACAAAAAAAAATCCAAAACCTCACACTATTCTTCTGTTAGCACTTAATAATTATTTAAAATATGATATTCCCAGGAAACAGGAAATTCATGCACACTTTTATGGCTTTTTCCATTAGAAACAGAATTTGAATCCCTGCTATCTCTGAGATAATACAGAAGAGAAGTATATAATTCCCATATGCATTCTCTTCTGTATGTGTTTATACATACACATTCACAGAAATGAATTTATATATGTCAATAAAGATTGAAATGACATAATTAGATTATATAAAAAACAAATGCCAGCAACATTGCTAATAAGTTTTAAAATATGAGATACCAACCCTTTCAACATTACTCTTAGTGCACTTGGAACTTCAGAAGGAATTTTCAGTACCTTACTACAAAAAAATTAAAATTCTTTTAATATTTTTACAATACTACCAAAATGGTGCATGCTGGGAGAACAGGGAAAATATGAACTGTCCTATGTGATGTTGATATTGTAATACCTTGATGAATTCATAATATTATTTCATTTCAAAAACTTGATTTACAAAGTTCTATTAAGAAATATTCCACTGACATTTAAGTAATGATAAAGGATGGCTTTCAAAGAGTTTACTAAATTCTAATAACTTAATACTACAACACCTAAAGCATCTCTATTCAAAAAATTATGAATAATATCAGAAACTTTCTATCCAGAACACAACTTTCTCTAAAGTCCTTTGAAAGAACTGTGATATCAAAATACAAAATCCAACTAGGTGATTTTAATAGAGCTCAAAAATGCATATACAGTTAAAGCCTGAATTCTATCATTTGCTCCTTGTAATTTTGTATTGAGCAATAGTTGCAAACTTGGCTTGTTATGGTCTTGTAAACATAAGTGCACGGAAGAAATATTTACAATTTACAGACTACAAAATACCAGATCACTGTCTGAAGAAAGTCTGGAGTTCATCATCTGGACAGGTGGCTTTGGCTTATTATCTTGTCTCTGTTACCAGGATATTTATGCACAGTTTCCTTACGATCAAAAAAGATAAGATGCAAAAACTACAATGTGTTTTCAAGGTGCAATGTTAATACCAGACTCCGCTTTAATTGCTTTCCAATATGTTATGTCAGCTGTCCTGGACAAAAAAGACGTCTTTCCACTGAATTAATTATAATTCAAGAAAAGGTTTCTTATTAGACAAAACACAAAATTTGTTACTGTTATTCCAATCAGTTTAATGAGCAGAAATTGAAAAGTTCAACAGTACATTGCACATAATGTTTTTGGTAATATGTAAAGTTATTTTACTCTAAAAAGTTTTAAATCAGCACAAAATACATATAAATACAACATAGGCAAATTTATTTAAGACCATTTTTTGCACTAGTATTCTCATGATAGATATCTTCAGGGAGGTACCTTCACTGGAGTTACTAACTCTTAGAGAGCATTCTTAGTAAAAGTCTGAAGAAATTTCAGTATCAGTAGAAAACGTTAAAAAATAAAAATGAAAGAATAATAAAATATCAGGATTAGACTGCAATCTTTCACAAATACTACTCAGGATCTGAACAGAAGACGAAGATTTTTAATCTAATATATTTGCTAATAATTAAATTCAATGATTAAATATATTTTGAGTTATCATTTGCAAATTCATTTATTCTTGTTATCTTTTCTGTGAGTTTGTCTGGGATAGAATTAATTTGTTTCATAGCTATGTTTTGGTTTTGTGCTGTAAAGAGTGTTGAGAGCACACAGTGTTCTCACACAGAGCCAAGGCCTTTTCTTCTTATCCCACTGCCCTGCCAAGTGAGCATGCTGGATGTGCACAAAAACTGAGAAGTGACACAGCCAGGACACCTGACCCCAACTAATCAAATGGATATTCCATACAGTATGGCACCATGCTCTGCACAAAAACTAGATGGCAGCTTGGCAGAAGGGTCACTGCCTGCAGACTGGCTGAGCATCAGTGTCTTGATGGTGAGTAATTATTTTCATTTGCATTCCTTGTCTTTCTTAGGGTTTATTTCTCTTCTTAGGCTATTTTCCTTTTCTTTACAATTTATTATTATTTTCTTTAATTTTCCCCCACAGCTATTAAGCTCTTTTCATCTCAGCCCATGAGCTTTCTCACTTTTGCAATTCTGATTCTCTCCCCAGCCCCACAAGGGAGGGGAGCAAGTGAATGAACAACTGTGTGGTGTTTAGTTGCTGACTGTGATTAAACTGTGACATGTGGTTATGTCTTTTGTTATTTTTCATTTGACACATGAAAGTACAGTATAACATTGATATTCTCCATTTTAGTTAAGAAATAAATGGGAGAGGAGATAGAAAATGTATGTAATAAATATAACAAAAAAGACTTAAAATAGGAGACTCCATTAAGATGATATATCAAAAAGTTCAAAACTTATTTAAAATTATATGTGATCAAATTTCCAAAAATGTAACTGAAACTTCTCTAATATATTTCTGGAACCAAGATGACTTTTATCTATACAGTGGCTGGGAGTTTTCTCTACCTTCTCTAAACTTATTCCATAACAATTAAGGAAGACTAGATGGACATAGTGATATCATAATGGTATTGTTGGTGATGACCAAAGTACAAAAATGTCAGTAGATGAGAGATGGAACTGAAAATAAAAGTGACAGAAAACAAAAAGTCTAGGGCGATCTTAATTTAAAGTCCTAGCAAGTATCTCAGGTATGCATTTTAGAGTAGAGCAATTGCTTACCATACCTCAGGAATCTCCAAATATTACAAAATTATCTGTAGAAAGTACTTGTGAAAAAATAGCCCTTTCTAACTTGCATCCAAATACTGTTGGAGTCACTAGAGCTGTGCAACTTGCCACTGATTCACACTGCCTAAGCACTGTGGTGTGCATTTCTGCCATTGCATTGATTTATGTGCATCTTTGAATAGGTCCTATGTTAGGTCTGGAACTAGTAATGCAGTTGTAAGTTACTCACCAAATTCAATGTGAAATAGAGGCTCAATTATCCTCTGAGATGTGAGTTAGCTATTTAATCTAGATGGCTGAATAAAATTTGGGATTAAAAAGTGGAAGAAATGAAAAATATGCAATATATTGTAGGTGAAGATCATTGTATATTAATAGAAAACCTCTTGAACTCATTATCATTTTATAATTGGGCAAAAGCAAATAAATTCATTTCTTGCTTATTTCCATAGATTATTAAGCCCTATATTATTACAAAATTTATCTTGCTTTTTGGTTTTTTGGGGTTTTTTTTCTTTCTTATTTTGGGGGTTTTTTAGGGTTTTGTTTGTTTGTTTGTTTAGTATTTTTTGTTTTGGTTTTTAGTTTTGGTTTTTATTGGGGTTTTTGGGTTTTTTTAATAAGAAGCATTTCTGCGGACATAATTTATGCATATAAGTGTACATGAACATGGATTGCCATCGATTTCAGAGAAAACACCTCACAGCATACATGTCCTGGTTAGAGAAAAATAAATCCCCTGCTTAAATCCATAGCCTAAGGTTAAGGAAAGTGATTTGGCTTCATAGCAGGATTCTTCTGTGATCTATTCCTATTTGTTTAGCTCCTGTTTATAAGTCTTCCCAATCAGCAAAATGTGGACAGCAGTTTTTCACAGGGGTGATTGCATCT
>VZTR01023017.1:93650-105834 GCA_013400775.1 Chaetops frenatus | reverse complement strand
CCTTCTGTATTCTGAATAACTACACCAGGTTTTTATGCTAGACAAGCCAGAGATCAACATTTTTCTAGGTAGATACTGTTATTCTAAAATTTATAATAATTATTGCTAAAACATGGACCATAAATTATTACAAAATTTTTAAAGTGAAATAGTGCCTTTCATCTACATAGCAAAAGGTTAAAGAGATAATTGCCATCAAATTTGTGAGATGCTTAGACACCATGATCCAGGGAGTTATGTAAATACAGGTAGGTCAGAGTCAAGGTTTGTTTTGGAATTCAGGGATTGTTGAGGAAAACAGACAACAGTTATCTTACTGCAATCCAAATGAAAATCTTGAGAAAAAAATACATTAAAATAGTTCAAAGAATTAGGGATGTGGGGAAACTAATGAGCATGTTCAGAAAGATAAATGGACTCTAATTTAAACAAAGTAGCATAAATTTGATTTTCAAATTTAGAATGCTGATTATGAAACTACTTTTATTTTTTAAGATAATCTAATAGTAAACAGGAGAACATCTACCTGGAAAAAAATTTTCAGGACACAGTAATTTTATGGAATAAAGAATTGTTTTTATTAGAAAAATAGACCATAATATTTTTTTATTATTATTTTTCTATTACAGCTATCAGTCTGAAGTTATACTTGTCACTTACTTTTTCTTCCCGAAGGGATCCATCTTCATTCCCCAAGGATAAGGAAAAACAGATATCGGAACCCAAACACTTCTTATTTTCTTGCAAATCTGTCTACATCCATGCATAGGCCTAACACTCCAGGTGTGGAAAAGCAGAATTCTTCAGTGACAAAAAAAGTGGCTGATTTTTTTTGACAGAATTCAGAGCTAAGTGGAATTTCTTGAACTTCTACAGGAGCAGTAAAGTAGAGTTGATATACAGTCGTTCTCAGTGCTCCTCTCTACACTTGCTGGTCTCTATCCTACCCTAAGAGGCTCTGAGTGTTCAATTGCCCTTGCACACTCACAATGTATGTCATAGCTTTGATATCCTCAGCTTCCTTCCATGAAAAGTGACTTAAAGGAGCATCTATTTCTCTGCTCTTTATTTCAGACTGGAGGGCCTATCCCTTGAACAGAGAGCATTTTTCCTGCTCTGGCTGCTGGCCTGAGGGTCAGATGTGCCCTCCTGATGCACACGCTGGGACTAGCAAAAAGGCAGCTCAATTCAGCACCACTGTTTTCAGTACCAAAACTCACTCACTTATGGGCAGTTCTCACTGCACAGCAATGCTCTGCTGAAATACAGCAGTGGGATGACAGAAATATTAGATGAAGCCATAATGATGTAAAGCATTTCAGCATTTTGTTTTCTAAGTGAAGGACTAATGATCAGAATGCTGCAGCACACTGGCATGTCTTGCAAAAAGCTGAAATTTCCTTAGATCAGTCAAGCTATTACTAATTCAGATACTAAGGATACTTCTTCAAAAAACTGAACCATGGTTATGCAGAGATAGTTTTGTTGGGCTTTTTCTAATAACTTACATGAGGAATCCAGCCTTTTCTACTTTTCCTCATTGATGGTATTTTTAAAACCAATTTGTTTGTTTTTTGGAGAACCCTCTAGAGCTATAAAATATATTCATTGAGCTAGTTCTGCTCACACCATGTCTTCCATTATGCTAGGGGGTGTTATTTTCTTTTAATCATATCTGTTTGCATATCTGTAAGTGATAGACATAAGCCTATGGTTTGGCTGTCTGCAACTGATTTAAAAATAAACAGTCAGAAAATCCCAGAAGTAGAAGAGAAAAAAACCAAAAAACCACAAACTGTGAAGTCCAAACAATTCAACTCCTACACAGCTGCCTTGAATGTATTTCAGGCAGAAATAATTAGTGTTACTCAGACCAAAGGAAAATCACCTTCATTTCTAGAATGATTAACAACTTCTTTTTCTTTTTATATTGCCAGTACCAAAACTAGTTCCATAATTATTTTTTTGTATGTAAGGCATAAAACATTCAATACAGCATGTTATGGAGGTATATGAAAATCAAAGGCTTAGAATTCTTTATTTAATCTACAAAAGCCATCAGTAATAATGGACAGAAATGTTAAGGAAAAAAGTAATATAAGACTTCCTAGAAACAAAAATTAAAAAAAAAACCAAACAAGCTAAAAATCCAAAACCCAGCACAAGAAGAACTATTTCTACAAGGGAAGAAATAGTCTCAGTGCAATATCTAATGGTGCTTAAGTGAGTGCCACTAACACAGATAATTAACAGTGTTCAGAATCACCTTCTTTTTTTTTTTTTTCTTTTGTCTTATAAACATAGACAGAACTTTAGATAATATTTCTTTCCCGAAAGATTCCTTCAGAAAATATTAATAGATGTTCCAGTACATTTCACAGTTTATACACAAGCTGTCATTTTTTGGAATAGAAGCAATGAGTTGCACAAAGAAGTCATAGAAGCACAGGCTTGAAAGTGCCTTCAGGAGATGATTTGGTCTCTATCTCTGGTCAGGGACATAACCAAATGGGTCTATACAGGGTCCAACAGAATGCTTTTCTCTGATATTGTCTGAAGATGTCTGTTCTAAGTAAGGTCTATTACAAATTGCACAATCTCCATAGGCAATGCGTTTAACAATGATTTTCTAATCCATATCAAGTATTTTTAATTACTTTAGGCTCTTTTTTATTATTATTATGCATGTCTACCTTTGGTGGATATAAAGACATATTTACACTTTCTGTTTTGTAAGAATATCTTTCATATAACTGAATATTGTAGTTATATTCTTAAATCCCTTTCCCACTCCTTCATTGGTGATCTTTTCTAAATTCATTTTAGCAGCAGATCAATGTTTCCTATCAGTTTTAACAACCTCAGGCAGTTTTCTTTTTCATAAATCATTTTAGTGAAAAAATCATCCCTCCCCAAAGTGTTGATAATCTAGATAAGAGATAAAACTGTGTCCTGCTTATTGCAGTCATATCTTGAGACAGGCAAAACTGACATTTTGCAAGAGTCACTTAAAGAAGCCAAATGTCCAAACTGTGTTGTTGCTATAACCTTAAGAAGAGGGATTACAAGTTTGCAAATGCAGCAGGCTGATGAAACAACTCAAAAGATACTGAAGTAAATGAGGAAATGTGTCTTTGGTACCAAAATAATCCATTATCATTCCTTTATGTTAATCATCAGACCTTAAATAGAAAAATCAAATTTGGATCTTGCTACTCCATCTGAAGATGTAATTTAGCAATCTATTGAAATTACTTCCCCATTTTTTGGTTGGTTGGACAAATTGTCAAATATGAGCTACTATTATTATTTCTATGAACTACTGACATAACACCATCTTTTTGTTTGCATTACAGGTGATTATAAAATAGATATTTCTTTGAGTAAATGCATTCCCAGTGTACAGTTTCTGGACTTTTTTATCTGCAAATTGTCAGATGTTTCTAAAGATTTTGATCATGAATTCTTCACAAAGAAATGCAGAAATATCTGTAAACATACTATAGCTGCAGCTACATTAATTGACAAGGGTCTGTCCTCACAAGTTAACTACACTTCTTTGTCCCCAAGAAAGTCTGCATTCTTTAAGCTTTTAGAATAGTAAAAGACCCTTTTTATTATTTATTTTTAGACACAAAGACTCATTCCAGTTTCAAGTATTTTGGAATCCAAAACCAAACTATTAAATAGACTTTTCCTAAATAAATTTTGATATTAGCCCTTGTAGCTGTCTTTTCAGTTGTTTTGTAATTTTAATATACATAATGGTCGTTATGGCTGTTACATTCCCAACCAAAAAAATATCAATTTACTGTCTGTCAAGTTGCCTGTAGGTTTTCTTTTTCAACTAAGTACACATGAATTGATTTATATCTACATTGAAAATACAGCTGTTTTAAAAAATTAAATAACTGTGATAAAATAAAAGATGCTTGGAAAGAAGCACCAAGTATTCCAGAAGACTGGATACAGGAGTAGTAATCAACTTTACAGCTATGTTAATTTCTCATGATAAACCATGACAGAGTACCTCTGGAAGAAAAGATTTTTCATTTGGTAAAGTGCGAAATTCTGTAATTAGGCAAAATGTTACTATTGGAAATATAGAGGTCAGAATGTTAAATTATTTCTAATAGTATGGGTCTTACCAAATACTTTAAATACATATATATATATATGTATGTGTAGGCACACGAAAAGACATTTACTGTTTTATCACAGTTCAGTAATTTTAAAGCATTATTAAAGACTTTTGCAAAGAGCTGGATCAAATCTTTGTTGTTCAAAGTACATTCAAGTTCATGTGAATTCATTTCCTTTTCACTTTTCCACAGGTTTGTTTAACCACCTGCAGAAATCAGTGGGATACATCATCTGTTAAACTGGAGTCCAAGACTTCCCTCATCAGCAAAACTCTCTAACATCCACATTTTAAACATCTTAATTCACATTAAAACATTTCTTCAGACTGTATTCCAAAGGATGGTCAGGGCCTTGGGCTTCATCTACACTAGTAATGAAACAAGCAAGATACAGGGATAAGGAGTGATATGTGGTTTTACTTATCACTGAACTGCTAATCAAAATATGGCTGGGTTTTGGCTTGGGCAAACAAATTCCCTTTTGCCCTATGCCTGATCAGAGAATCATAGAATCACAGAATCATAGTATAAAAAAATTGCTTTGGTTGGAAAAGACCTTTAAAATCATCAAGTCCAGCTGTTAACCTTGCACTGCCAAGCTCACCACTAAATCATGTTCCTAAGCACCATTACTAAATGTCTTTTAAGTACCTCCACAATTATTTTTAACCAGCACCCATCTTGAACAGAAAAGCATGGTTTCATGGAAGGGTGGGGAGATTAGCTGCATTAGCACTAGTCATGCTGTACTTGTTTTTTTCTGATATGGTTTTAGCAAGGAAATATTCAGATATCATTGATTTCGTGTTTCTGGGCTCCAGTGTTGACATCACACACAAAGCCTGAGTTATATCTGGACTGCAATCAACACTGCAGACAGACAATATGAGAAGGGTCCTGGCCCCCAGCCTACTGCCTTTTCAGGTCCTCTCCTCACTTGGTGATGGAGGAACTTCTAAGGGTTCCTCTGTTAACTTCAATGGATTTTTTATTTGAACTTTTCAAATCTTACAGGCCCATTGTTAAGAGAGGGTGAAAATATTTCCAAAACAAGACAGAAAACACTGAAACAAGCTCATGGAAGCCACTGAATTTATTTTGCTTTCAGTGCTAAAATCTATCTGTTTGTCTTGGAGTTAAAGACTTAAAACCCATGAATTTAATCTATCTCAAGCTGTTCAGCTACTTTACTTGAAATATAGTCAATTTTCCATGATGGAGGCAGCATTAGTGACATTAAAAGCAATGAGGAGTTAATCGCAATTATTCAAATTTGTTAAGAAAAAGTAATATATTTGCAACCAAGTGTTATTTGTCCACTTTTTTTCATGGAAGATTCCTTTTGAAAATTGCTGTAAGGTCTAGTCCATTTTAACTTTAGCAATTCCTAGTGCCTACCAGCCCTCTTGGCACCCTTTGGTCAGAAGAAGTTAGCACGACCCAGAAGTGCCCCACTGAAAATTGCATTGCAGTCTGGGCAATGTGGTGTTTCTTTATGTCTCCCTACACAGCTGATAAGTACCTGTGCTTTTTTAATGTTTTCAGATAGCAACCTTTTCTTCAGAATTATAGATTTTTGCAACATTTCTCGTCTTCATATTTGATATAAGAATGTAATTAAACTGTATCTTAATTTTAACTCTGACAGACAATCAATTACAAGTTCTTCCATCTGTGGCCTCTAATTTAGAAGAGTTTCTTGATATTATATGGATTTTTGATTATGATTTAGAATCATAATAGATATTTCATGCCTTAAGATCTTGGTGCCTTTTGTATCCCACCCCTCACAAAGAAAGAGTAATTTATAAGAGCACCAGTAGGAGAATTAGCCAGGCAACTTTTGTGCTGACCACAATTCTAGCTCAGAGACACAATCTGACATCATGATAGATGAGACACTGCTTTTTGCATTTGATGCAATGATGGTGTGAGAGACTGAAATGTTAAGGGTTAATAACTCAAATAATTGGCCATTTGCAAAAACAGAAGGTATTTTGCTGATGATATGCAAAGTAAAAGCCCAGGTGTAGAGGGATTGTGCAGCCACCACTGGAGGTTACTAGCTGGGGTTTGAGCCAGATAGCGGAAGAGGCAGATCCTGTGAAGGTGGAATGATGCCTTTTATCATGCTAACACTGCCCTTTACACAACTGGCTCAGGTGTAAAAGTCCCCTTCAGAGAAGGCTTCTCGACATCCACACATAGGCCTGAAAACATTAATTTCTTCTGATGGGTCATAACCAGCTCAACTATGTTGGGTGAGAAGGAGCTTCACGTCTAGAAGGTGTCACAGACCATCAAAGATCCCTCGCACACGTGGGCAGTGCACCTGGCCCTGAGCATATAATAAACCATTGAACTTTTTGTTTCATGGGCTTTCCCCACTGCTGAGGGATCAAGAGGCCACCATCACTTCAACCAGCAGACAATGAAAATACAACAATCAAGTCTTGTCACTGGACCCATGTGTGGTGATATCTTTCTACTTTTATGTTGTTATATTGCTATAAATAATGATGACCAAAAAGGCTACATGCTTCTTTCCATTGCAGGAAAATTGTTCTAAAATAAACCTTGTCTGTCTGTCTGTCTGTCTGTCTATCTATCTATCTATCTATCTATCTATCTATCTATCTATCTATCTATCTATCCACCTGTCACTCAATGTTGTTTCACTCTAATCTGTCCTAAGATATTTATTAATAAGAATCTCAAGTACCCTCGCCTTCAGGGGCTGTTCCAAAACTGCTTTGCTCAGGATAACCAAGGGTGTACTATTTTGCTAAAAATCCACCCATTATTCTATAGATTCATTTGGCATGTATTTAAGATTTGCAAGGATTCATACTTAGAATCCAGAATTTTCTTGAAAGCAGTTCAGTAATTGATGTAAGGAATGGGTTTGAAATTGTTATTCAGAGCTGGGTGTTAAGGCAGCTTTATCTGATCCTGAATAAAGAGAAATGACCTTCTTATTGCATTTTGAAAAGTTTATCATCTCCATACCACTGCAGGAGAAAATAGTTCATGCAATAAAATGAGTTCATCATGCTCTAAAATGATTAAAATCCAGCCAGAATCTCTCTACAGAAGCTAGGGAAAAATCTAACTCTGATAACAAACAAAGATCTCTCTAGCTTGGTCAATGTCTACTAAATATCTATTTAACATACCTATATTGTGCATAATTTTTTTTTGTGCTGAGTGTCCATATTGCCAACCCAATAACATTATCAAATGCCCTTCCTTTTCTGCCTCAAAGGTTTTATATGATTTTTCATGTGACACTCTGTTACTGCCATGATCTTATGGAATAGTGTTTCATTAATCATTCTGTTCGAATGTTACTTGTCTTTCTTTATCTTGCCATTTCATTACTGCTGTATCCTACAAACGTTTGCCTTGCAGATGGTTTTGTATGTGCATTGTCACATCTATTAGTTTCATTCTAAGGCATCTTACTCAACCAGCATTCCTAATGCATCTACTTCTTATCTCACAATGTAAGATTAATGACAGATTGTGTTGTACATGAATTAAAAAGGCTAGGAGTATATGCACACATAAAAAACAGCCTGAGTCACATGAAACTACACATAATCTATTCCAAACAATATCTGGATATTTTTCCCTGCAAAGCTGAAAGCAAATATGCCGGAAGCAATGGTCACAAGCAAAAGGACTGGAAGTAGTAACATTTATTTGTGAATTGTTTATTTAGCACCCAACTTTTTTTTTTTTTCCGTGTGCATGATTTGTGAAGAAAATGTGGGGAAAAAAAAGGGATAACCTATTTCTAAGATATGCAATTTTAGCAACCATTTTACAGAATAAGTGAAAAATTTACACTAAACGTGATTAGTGAAAATTGTGACAATAAGACTATTTCTATAAATATCCATCTCTTAAAAATCTGCAGACAGTATTCACTTGTATTATAATAAGCAGTATTCATTTAAATACATTACTAAATATAATCACATTTCGTATGGGCTAGAAGTTCCACATATGAAGCTGAACTGAGCTGTGTTTTAATAGAAATTATTACAGGAGTGGGTTTGACTCCTGCTTAATTAAGTTTAATATTTGAGGTGTTTTCACCTTGAAATCACAACCTTGTGCATTTCTTCCGTTCAAGAGGGGCTATATTTGATTGCTTTCTGAAGCAGAGATGAAAACTCTTTCCTTTCTCAGTGTACTACCATTTGAACAGCAGTTGATCCAGGAAAACTTGGGCAATTTAGGATCGCGGCTGGAGCAGTCTGATGTTGAAAACCACTCTAAAAGAAATGTTTATCCCACCTTCATAGGGAAGCTGGAGTACTGTGTCCAAGTATTCATTGTAGGAAGGGAAGAAGAAGAAAGCACTGTGGTGAGGTTCCTCATCCAATTCCAAGAGAATGGGTAGAAGAACAGACATCAGGCCAAGCAGAAATTAGATGTGTTTTTTGATTAAATCACATTAATATGTATCTAGGGTTGTCCCTGTTACTGAGATAAGAAAGAAATTCAATTGAGAATATATGACTTATGAAGTGATAGTCTTTAGCATACAGGAAAAAATATATGGAGAGATACTAAAATAAATCAGTAGTAATTAGACAATTCTATATAAATTAAATTAAAAATATGCTCTATGCAGTTAATGCTATTGCTGCCTTCATAATTTGAAAATTTTGAAATGTGCACACCATTTTTATGCTGATGGGGAGAGGGAGACTGGGAATTGACAAGTACTGCTTTCAGATTTTTAAAAGATTTTTAATAACTAATCACTAAACCAGAAAATTGACAATGTCAACACATCATTTTCTCTGTTCTTGCTGTCTATTTTTGAAGACTGACAAACTAGGAAATATCACACTTCTTTGTATCAGATAGGTATTCAGAGTTCAAGCTCATTAATATTTTCCTTTTATAAAAGAAAACAGACTCATTCTAACACCGTTGTCAGCTGTCAAAATCTTCACGTTTCTATTCATTGGTCCAGATAAAAGCCTCAGATAGGTCCATTAATTTCAGTAAAACTATACAATTTATGCTTATCCAGCTTGCTGCTGGAACAGTTCTATTTGCTTTTGCTCCAAAATAATCATTACTTCTGAAGAGAAGTGGGAGAGGAACAGCATCAGGTACAGCATGACCCTTCTGCCTCTAACCCAGACCAACATTTGCCTATGTTATACATACATTGCTTTGTTTCTTCCATGCACTTTCAGTGTTTTCTTCCCTTTTATATATGTCTTCATATCTGCCCTTTTTTCTTCAGTTTTCTAAGCATGACTGTTCTCTTCTGCATCTGATATTTCTGGCTGACACACTAAATGCATATGGATAATTTCTTATATGTGGTATCACAATCTAATCTCAAAAGTTAACATATTTTCCATGTTGTGCTTGTGGAATTAATTAGGAGGGTATAATTCTATACTGATATGACTTCAGAAGTAGCAGAGCAACTTTGTTGACTGATTTCTTCTTTTTGAGATTATACTAATATAAATACATTTAACACAATTTTTATCCTTTCCTCTAAACTGTTCACTAAATGGACAAAACCATAGTGAGTATGAAGAGTTAGAGTTAAAAGAGAAATATAATTCTGCAGCCCTGTAGTTGTACAAGTTATATTCAATTGCAGTTGATGACAGAACCTTAATCCTGCCATTTGAAATTACTTTTCTATCTTTTTACTTGACTTCTATCTTCTCTTCTGTGCATTTTATATTTGCATGTTTCTTTCCCTACTGTTCATATTATGTATATTATTTGCAGTAGATATCAGACCTGTACTGTCAATGTCTTTAGATAGTAATCCATGAAGATCACCTAATCCACCATATACAGTACGAGTGGATTGTTACGTGGATAAGAAAGTGGATGGAAGGTCAGATCCAGAGGGTAGTGGTCAAAAGCTCATAGTCCCAGTAAACATCAGGGACAAGTGCTGTCCCTCAGAGGTCTGTATTGAGACCAGTGTGGTTTAATATCTTCATGGATGATGTAGATGAAGGGATTGAGTGCCCCCTCAGCAAACTTGTAGATGACACCAAGCTGAGTGTTGCTGTTGACACACCTGAAGGATGGGATGCCATCCAGAGGGACCAGCACAAGCCTGAGAATTGGGCCCATGGGAATCTCAAGAGATTCAACAAGACCAAGTACAAAGTCTGCATTTGGGACACAGAAACTCCCAGTATCACTCCAGGCTGGGGGATGAACAGATCCAGAGCAGCCCTGCTGAGAAGGACTTGGGGGTGCTGTGGGTGAGAGGCTGGACATGACCCAGCCATGTGCCCCTGCAGCCCAGAAAGCCAAATGTGCCCTGGGCTGCATCCAAAGCAGCGTGGGCAGCAGGTGAGGGAGGGGACTCTGCCTCTCTGCTCTGCTCTGGTGAGACCCCACCTGCAGTGCTGCATCCAGCCCTGGGGTCCCCAGCACAGGATGGACACAGACCTGTTGGAGCTGATCCAGAGGACATCACCAAGATGATTTGAGCGACGGAGCACCTCTGTGAGGAAAGGCTGAGAGAATTGGGATTTTTCAGCCTGGAAAAGATAAGACATCAGGGTTATGTAATTGCAGCCTTCCAGTACCTTAAGGGAGCCTACAAGAAAAGTGGCAAGGAACTTTTTACCATGTAGGGAAAAGGGGGAATGGCTTCAAACAAAAAGAGAGAAGGTTTAGATTAGATATAAGGAAGAAATTTTTTACTGGGAGAGTGGTGATGTGCTGGAACAAGATGCCCAGAGGAGCTGGGGATGGCCCACACCTGGAAGTGTTCAAGGCCAGCTTGGATGGAGGTCTGAGCAACCTGGTCTAATGCTAGGTGTACCTGCCGATGACTGCGTGGTTGGACTAAATGATATTTAAGGTCCCTTCCCTCAAACTTTTCTATCATTTTTCATTACATATAAACTGTAAGTAAATAGATGAACTTCTAAGCATGCCCAGCCCAGTTCCTATTTACCTGATTCTAGTTTGGCTATATTTGGTTTCTGCAAAGTAATTTGCCTTCTACCTGTCAATAGTTTTAACACTGCGAAGGAATTAATTAATAAAAAAAAATTCAGGCAATGTTTCCTGACCTTTCAGGTAATTTCATAACTGACTGCTCTTTAGTATTTCCAAATATAATGTTGAGACCATTTGGATGACATTTTAAATCACAATGCCAAAACATGTGATTAATTGATAATTCAAAAATACCTGATAAACTAAAGATTTCCTTAAGTTTACCCAAAGAGGCTGAAAGACAGCAACCACTATGTTAACCTTTTCTCCTAAGAGTCATTTTGAGCATTTTGAACAGGTTGCTAATTAAGCCATCAAAAGTACAGGGGTTCACTTTTCAGACTTGGAGGTTAAAGACACTCTAGATGACAGACATAATTTTGGCTACCTCAGGAAATAAAAATGTTAACCATCTGAACTGATTTTAAATTGCTGTTGACAGGATCTGAAAAAAACTCTGACCCTTGTCGTATTGAATTCATCTGTTAGTCAGGAAAATGCTTATGGATGGGAAGACTGACACCTTTCACTGTCTTTGATGTGTTTAAGGTTGCAGCATGTGAATATGTGCAGGGCTTTTACAAGAATGCACTGAGAATACAAAAGATTGAAGAAGGGTGTGAAACCCTGTAATCTGGCCTGTTTCTTCAATTGTCATTTGGCCTAAAAATCCTATACTTGGCTTTTTCTTTAAATAATGCTGCTGTTCAGGAACATAGAGGCTTATAAGTACCAAACAAAAAGTCAACATTAGCTCAATTCTTGCTTAGACAGACTTTGACTTTTCTGAGGTATGAAAGATAAAGCTTGACCCTATTCCAATGCTGCTAACAATATATATATATATATATATATATATATATTTTAATTCTTGAAAAATTTAAGGAAATACTATTTACAAAGAGAAGAAAACTCAAATTTTTTGGGGGTGTTATATATAAAAGCAATTACGTGATTTTTTCTTCCTCTTTTTTTAAGCTATCATTTTGTCATTGCTATCACAGCCCCACAAGGATAGTCCTATT
>VZTR01023017.1:76266-93569 GCA_013400775.1 Chaetops frenatus | reverse complement strand
TTCCATATTAGAAACAATGCCTATACATAAGATGCAATTTTTAAGCCATTTTTTGGATCCTCTGACTCCACATGTACCTGCTGTCAAATATAAGAAACATTTAAAACAACAACATGTAGAAAAAATACTAAAATCTTAAATCCTAAAAATATTAAAATGTAATGAATTCTAACAACCAGGCAGAGAGGCTGTTCTGTGAGCCAGCCCAAAAGGGCTACTGGTTGTGCTACGTAGAAAGAGACTCCTCCACAACCCAGGAGGAAGAGTTAACTACCAGTAGATTTGGGTTGATATCTCAAAAAGAAGCAAAAGAAACAAATTTTGGCATCTGATTTTAAAGTGATACTTTACAGAAAAAAAAAAAAAGATCCCTTTCAGGACACAATTTTCAGAATGGTTGACACATTTTGATTTTTAGTATAAAAGGCAGAGAGAAAAAACTCAGGATTGTGACTCCTGAATAGGAAGAGGCAATTCTCAACATCTCAAAACTGGGCATTTAGATCTGAGAGTGTGAAATTATTTCATTTACACCTTCTTGAATGTGATTCATGTAATATAATATAGATAATTAGTTAAATGCTTCAGTGAAAATAATCCAGGCCATGATATACAGCAGTCTAAAGAGAACTGCTCCAGGGAGCAGCTCACTCAACAGCTCACTGTTTTGGCACCTCACCTCCTTTCAGCATCTTGAATGTGAAATCCTTTTCCTTAAGGGTTCAGTTCCATTGTAACCAAAAAGAAAGATTTTTTAATATTTTTCCTGGTCTATTTTTCTTGGGTCATGTGAGTGTAATTGGCTCCCTAGAAAAAGGAATGGGTGCAAATAAGAGCAGAAAGAACCTGAGGATATGACCTTCTCATTCTGATAATAATATGTTGTTGGATTTTTTTGCCATAAATAGGGTTAAAATCTGTAAATCCAACATTTGTACTTCCTCTGTAGATTTTCAAAGGTAGAGCATAAAACCTTTACAGCATTTTGGGGGGCTAAATGTTATTATTTGAAAGGGAATAATTGCAAGGAAAAATGTCTACTTCATCTCTTGTTCTCCACTTTTCCTTTAAAAAATACACTGAAAAGATACACCTAAAAAAATAATAGAACAGGAGATTGCAGTGTTATTAACTTTATTGTAGCTGTTCAAAACTTTTGATCATGCTTCAAACGCCAGTTAGCATGAAGAGAAATATCAACGATCAGAAGTCCGATGACCCAGTGATATGTTAGCAAACTCTCATTTGAAGTGTGCCAGCTTGAACATGGTGCATTTTCAAGGTGTCAGGCATGCACGAGTCCATTACTGGAGCTAGAAGGGCTACTCTGTTGTACCTGTGTAAGAGCATAAAGGTATAAATCTAACTCATACCATGGGCTTATTGGCTGTGCCATCAGGAACACAATGTGAAGATGTGCACAGGGTCAGTTCCAGTCCTTACTGGTACAGGCACATGCTATTTTAGTCTAGTTCATAAGGCAGAATATGTTTAAAATAACGATACACAGTAGGAGACTACGAAAAGTATATATGTTAGCTAGCTCCTGAGACAGAATCTTTACTTTTATATGATGGCTTTCATGCTTTTGGACATTGAAGTTTCTTTAAAAATTCCGTGCAGTTTCCAGTCCCAAACCACCTCATTTATAACTGTTCTGTAGACACAGACTTGGTTGAAAATGACCTGCACTTGTTGAAATTGTGTTTGTTTCTCTATAAAACTAGGAAATACAAGATTCATCATATAAATGATCTATACTGTTCATTACAAACATAAAAAAGAAGATTCAATGACCTCTAAAATAAAATAAACCTTCTTCATTTCAAAGGATCTACTGAACTTAATTCCTGAACAAGTATAGAAAAGAACATGAAATTACAGTTTTTATCTTCATATAGTTGCATAATAGTAAAGTGAAACAGAATGTGCTGTCTGAATTAGATGGCCCACTGACGAATGATATGCACATACTGTGTAAATGTTCAAACATATATCCACATGCATATTTTTTTTAATTTTGCAAAACATTGCATATCAAAAAGTATTTTAAAAATGCAAGTAGAACAGAATCCTCCTATTGTAAGTAAAAGAACAGAAGAAATATTTTCTTTCTCCTAAGCAGATCATTTATCATATTTAATCCTTAGTCTGGAAATATAATTACATCTTTATATACTAGATTTATATCTGAAGATCTAATTCATTTTAGACCATAGATAGCATTTTTAACTGAGGTATCAATGGAATAAGACATACAGTTTTTAATGTTACTTTTAAGACTTCTATTCAAAAATCACAGAATCATTGAACAGCTTAGTTTGAAAGGTCATCTTGTCTCTGGAGGTGATCTAGTCAAATTCTACCACCTGAACAGGGTGACATGTCCAGACCTGTGTCCTGGTGGCTTTTGAATAACTCCATGGCCCGAGATCCCACCACTTCTCTGGATGACCCTCTCAGTGAAAAGGTGTTTCCTGGTGTTCAGATCAGCCCCTCCTGTGTTTCAGTATCTCTGGTTCTGCGACTGGACACTGCTTTAAAAAGCCTGGCTCTGTCTTTGCAGGTTGTAAGTGTGAATAAGATCCCCTGAGCCTTCTCCTTGTCACCCTCTGTTGGGCTCTCTCCAGTACATCCATATCTCTCTTGTACTGGGGAGGTCCAGTCCTGGTGTGGGATCACCAGTGCTGTGCAAATGTAAGGAAAATGATGTAAGGAGACTCATGTCAGCTCGCTGGGAAAGGAAAGAAACTGCAAGGAATGTCTCAAATCTACATCCTTTTTTAGGAGTTAGAAGGACCTGAGTCACTCACTAGTGGACAGAAAATTAATGGGTGCATCGAACATGCTGACCTTCTACTACCTCAATTGGTTTTGACACTAGGAAACGTTTGAAAGAAGTGGGAGAAGTGTTCACACCAAGTAAAAAACCTTTCTTATATCATGTGCACTGACCTTTTGTTACAAAGAAGACATCTCTACACCAAGCAGCAAGATATTCTTACAAGCTGCAATATCTCAATGCTCAGGTTATAACCAGAAATAAGAGAACAAATGTTGCATAATATTTTGAAGTACACAACTGAAATCTTTTAGAAAATTGTTCAAGTCAGCTCTTGCTTTGAGTGGGGCTCCAGAAATTGTGTAGTTTCTCACACAGCTCTATTTAATGTTTCTTCCCTTCCCATTTATACTTTCTACTAAGAAAATAATATATCTGAATTTGTACAGGGGACATATTTGATAAAGATGATATTGAAGAGTCTTTCCAAAATGACTGCTCAACAGCAAGTTTTGGCATCTGAGAGACTGCTTCTCTTTATAGTGAGAGAACTCAGACCAGAAATCTGCTCTCTATTCATCAGTGCTGACTTTTCTCCTCTCTTGCTCTTCGGTTCTGGGGGTGGGCATATGAAACAAGGGGATATCTGAACAAAATTCTGCAACAAATGAGAAGAACAAAATCAAATTCAAAAGGCCAAATGCTAAAAAATGTAATTAATGTGTATCAGATAGTTTCAGACTCTAATTTGTGACTCAAATTAATTAGCTCAAAGTCTCTATGTATTTAGAAGTTTGTGATAGATTTCATTTATCTATTTGCTTCTATTAATTTATAAGCATAATAAGGAAAGGTAGTTCAGAATTAATGAACAAGACTTTATAGGAGCCAACAATTCTATATTGTATAATGCATATTGTGACTTAGATGTTCTACAATACATTATGCAATACATATTTTAATGTGTCTGTGTGACAGTATCTATACAATGACACCATAATCTATATATATACATATATATAATGGTATATAATTATAAACCACTGTCCATAGTTTATTACCAGTGAATGCAAAGCAAAGTTAGAAGTTATTTGTGTATATTGGTATATTGGTGCAATATTATATTAGAAGAATAATATTGCACCAATATTTTTCTTAGATTTAATTGAAACTTTTCTTAAGTGAGGTAAATAACAATTATGCAGCTTATACTTACTGGCTTCTCAACTGATCATACTGGAGCATGGTAATGGTTTTAAGGTTTATGTTTTACATATATTTTTCAACACAAAAGTTTCTTCTGGCCCAGGTTATTCCATTAGCACTAAGAAAAGAGTGAAACAAAGCAGAACTGAAAACCACAAGCATGGGTTTCAGGCTATGTCAAATAAATCAAGGCAACCCAAAATTTTTTTGCATGCTTCCTGGTCTAAGAAACCCTAATAAGGGTGAGAGTGTAACTGAAAAGAGAGAAATGGAGCTCATCAACACAAAAAATTCAAAAATCCCTGGTCTGCACATATGTGAAGTTACTGCAACCATGTATTAATGTTTCTTTTTTGAGGAGATTTTGTAGGAAAAATATTTTTGATCCAAACCACACTTTGCAATTTCTGTAAGGAAAAAATAATATAGTGCATCTCCTGGCTCTAGCCCAACCTTTTATTTATTCTCAACTTTTCCACAAAGGAAATAATTTTGACATATGGAGATAGCATCTTTTGACACAACCTTCTTGTTCCACTTCTGAGCACAACTTTCCTTCCTGTGTGATTTGAAAGCTTTATGATGAAAGTGAATGTGAACTACTCTATAAAACATGATAGGTTGTACATACTACGGAGAGGAGAGTAATTTTCTGTGTGCAACTTCCCCTAGAACCAAAAATAAATGCTCTTCTAGAATAAAGATAAAAGCTTGTGTGGTGGCTGAATGTATGAAAAATGAACATCTGTAAGTCCCAGGTGTAGAAAATCACTCTGCAAGAATTTAGCAAGGAAAACCTGATGATCTGCTCTGTGTGCTTGTCAACATCACACTGTCCCTTCCAAAAAACTTCTGATCTGCAGACTGTGCTATAGCACTGCAACTCTTTCCAATCAAGGAAGAGCCACTCCAGGGAACATGTGAAGTCACAACTCTTTATTATTACTGTTATCACTACTGTTACTACTGCTACAGCTACAGCTACTACTACTACTACTACTACCACTACTACCACTACTACTGCTGCTGCTGGTTCTGTTTTTCTGGCTACTGCATTTTCTTTTCTCTAAATGTGAAAAGTACCTTGGTTTTATAGCACTGCCCCTTCTGGAAATGTGTCCTTTTAGATCTCTGTACGGAAATTTGTCTCTGATATGTGTATCCTCATTCCAAGAGAAATTGCATTATGTTGGTTTCTTGCAGTAGGAGTAGCAATGACTTTTTTCTGAAACTCCAGCCTTTTTCTTTCTGGGCCTCTTTTCTTCATCTGTCTAAAGGAGTTGATCATATGTTCCTGATTCACAAGAATCATGTTAAAAAAAAATACTGATGTTATGAAAACAGAGCTTCATATTCAATAAGGGAAAAATAAATCTGAGAATTATAATGAAGTATACTTTTTTTTTTTAGTAATTCATCTGGAACTTAATAGGACGTATATTTTGCTTAGAATAGACTTTGAAAAATAGCAAATATTTTTTTCAGAAAAACATCATCATCCCAGATGTAAATATCTACAGAGTATAATAAAGACAAAAGCAGCCAAATAAATAAAAAATAGCTAATGTTTCAAATCCAAGTGGAACATGATATTCCTTGACACTAAAATGGAAGTGTTAGTGCCATTCGCATAGCATGGGAAAACTGTTTGTTTATTTCAATTTTGTATTTCCCTAAGGACATTTTGCTCCACCAGTATAATTAGGATGACATTTGGAACTGCTGTATTTCAATACAAGATCTAGAGACACTGTGCAGCTTGACAAGAGATTATGATGTCAAGTCAATTGCTGCAGCAATATCAATATTTATTCCCTTGTTCCTTGTGTTGTTTTTGTTCCTCTTTTTCTATTAGGCATAAATTAGTATCAAAAACCTATCCTATTCTGCAACGTGTTTGTTTCTGTTCTAGACATCCTTGTTTTTCCCTAGTTAATTTTAATGTTAACTCCTCTCCTTTCTCAGGTAAATAGTAGTTAACTATTTCAGTAGTGCAGTTAATTTCATAGAATGAATTCTCAATTGATCTAGTACAACATTCCTAATAAGTTCTCTATCTTACTTCATCAGAGTGATCTCAGAACTATATCATGTATTTTGAGTTCTAATTGGTTCACTACTGGTGAATACATATCAATTATATGTATCCATTGTATTTATCAGTAGGAAAGCAATCAAAACTAAAAAAATCGTCATTGTTATACAAGTGCTGAACTCATTAGCAATGTTGTACCTGATCCATCAGGTGACAGTCTTTAAATAAGAAATTCTTGCCCGAACCGCATAACATTACCTGAGATTCCTGATAGTTTATTTTTGTGAAAAGAGCCCTCTGTTAATCAGCTCATTCATGCTTTCTTTTTTATGGAGTAGCAGAGTAGATTTACCCTGGAGTGGAGTCAAATTAACAGGTATATCCTGATGAGCATTTCAACATTGTTTGTGTGAAATAATATCATAACAGTAAAGCACAGCAGCATAGATGCTAGAGAGCCAACAGTGAAGTAATTATGAATAATTGTTATTAGTTTAGCCTGATTAATTTTCTTTTATGTTTGCCTGATTTCGTTGTAATGAAAACATAAATATATCTGTGTTCAGCAATGCTTTTTTCTAAGAGAATATTACAATTGCTTAGAGATATATGTCTCTCTGTATAAGCAGATTATCTCCTGCTGAAGCACAATATCATTGATAGCATGGATTATTTTTTAAATGGATCAGAAAATAAGCCTCCTAATTTAAGGGTCTGTTGAAGTTTAACGCACTTTGGTCTTGTGTGAGAGTGGTGTTTATTTCTCTATAACACCACCAAGAATTTTTTTGATGTACGATCTGCTTAACTTTGCATGACATCGCTAGAGGGCAGTGTCCCCTCTCGCCTTGATTGGTGTCCCTACACGTTTCTAAGACATTTAATTGTGATTCATAATCATTCAACTTTTATTAAGGATGCATAATATTATTATAAATTAATTTGTCTTCACTACTAAACATAAGGTAAATTTCAAAGGGAATAATGTTATTTCCTTTAGTTACTTTAAGTTTTTTATGGGCATTTATTGTTGCCCTATTCTAAAGAAACCTTGATGTCTACTGCACTTTTTATTGGTATGATTAGGTCAAGTTGTGAAATAATTGAACTTTTCTGAAATCAGTACTTCTAATTTCATGTTTTTCCTTTTATTTTACTTTTGTTATCATTTATTAGCTGTTCACTTGGAGATCCAGATGACTACTGAAAAGTGTAATTTTTTAATAATAACTTTTTTATGCATAAGAGAGAAAGAAAGAGAAGGGACAGGGAAAGAGAAGGAAGTGGGGCCCTAAAGTCTTACACTACCCTGTGCTTTATTCTAGAGGAACTGGTACTAGTAGAAGGAGTCTCAAATGGGTGTTTATAAATTTAGTCCAGTGAGGGTGGATGTGCATTATGCTCATTAGAAAGAGATGCTTTCTTACAAAATACATCTGGAATGGTTAAAAATGGTCTTGGAAGCAGGAAAATTTGTACAGTCAGAATATGCTGGCTGTCTCCAATGCCTCTGGCAAATCAGGCATTTCCACAAGCTTATTGTGTGCTGGGACAGCAATTCACTCATTCATGACAGCCTTGAGGCAAGCCAGCTCATCCATTTCAGATAACTTGCTTAGAATATGTCCTGTGAACCCGTGAAGACAACTGTCTTTCTCTATTAACAGTTATATTAAATGCACCATGAAATTTTTCACAAATTTAAGAATTAGTCAGAAAAAAAAACCCAAAACTTTAAATTAGACTCCTCTCCATTGATTAAAATTGACTACAGATGAAGTTTAGACTAGACTTCAGCTAAGCTTTATGAGTACTTCCCCTACATGATCCCAGGAGTTTCAAATTAGCCTTTCAGTATGTGGTAGCAAATGTATATCTTTCTTTACGAAAGGAGTACTTCTGTTTTTCATGATTTTTTCAAGTTCTACCAGAGAATAGACACAACAAAAGCAATTCTGAGTTACTGGTCTTTTTACTTTGAACATGGATGTTTCTCTTTTTTGTGTCAAGTAGAATGTCACTACTCCTCTCTGTAAAGATTTGTGTGCTACCATAACTACAATGCCATCACAGCTGTGTGGAGGGGCTCTGACACCACAAGCATTTTGGCAATCGTCTAAATCCCATTATTTCAATCGAAACAATGAGAGCTACTTCAGAGAAACATTAAGTATGATGCCTTTTATTCAGTGTAAGTTGAAAATAAAAGGGAAGATTTCAGTTTGTGAAATAGAACAGTGTTTCCTCCAAAAATTACGGTGAGAACTGCAGTTGTTCATTTGCAGGAACATCTGTCTCTGTCCTTCACAAAACAGAACTGCACAGTATCTGTTTTGAAAGATATCAATTCTTCCAAGAGTGAGCAGACACAACTTTATTAACATAGTCAATATGCCGAAAGAAATTAAAATATACTCAACTTTGGTAAGGAAGGTAAATTTATGACTTGCATATTTTGTGAATATATGCAGTTAGTTCTCAGTGTTTGAAAGTTTACTTTTAATATTTCCATAAATCTTTGTAAATAGTAATGATTTATATGCAAACAAAGCCTTGCATGTGCCCAAACCTTCAAACTGGATTGCCCAGTGGCAAAAATCCATAAGTTTTATTGAAGTTCCTGAGTAAAAAATGGGCTCACTTTCACTGATTATATGCATCAGTGTTTTTTATGGCGTAGTAGCTGCTCAACAGTTTTGGTAAATGAAATATTGTTAAGGTGCACCACTATAGAAGAAGCCAACTTAAAAAGTCAAAGATTGTCTTACCTTCAGGCCAAGTTAGAAGGATCTTCACCATTCTATTGGAACTTTTAACAGTTTTTTTAAATACAAACTTGCTTTCATTCTTTTTATTCTCTACAGGTTGTTGATATCTCTGATCAAATTTTCAGTTCTTTATGCATTTTATTCTGAGTTACTTTTTAATCCATAATATTTTTTCCTTATGCATTTTTCTAGACACATTTCATTTATATTTTGCTATTTATTTTATGAAATTAAATGCAAACTTAACTTATCAAACTAAGTCTTGTCTTTTTTATCTCCTTTTTATAATTAATTTTAGTTGAATATAAATAGTAGTGAAATTAATTAATTTCTGTTTCTCTTTCTGTATCACAAGAAAAGATACCTAGAGACTGATTTAGAACAAAAACTGTAAAAAATTAGCAAGATTAAAATCAAGGGTCATTGTTGCAGTATTTATGTTACCAGTCACTGAATAGAGAAACATCTCTTACTATTAATGATGGAGGATTGAAATGCTTTTCCACACCCAGTGTTAGAATTACTTACTTTTTAGGTTCTTTCAACTACATGCATAACTGGCAATAGAGTTTTAGGAGGACAAAAATGCGTTCTGGGAGTGGTAAATAACCCATTTAAACAACAGACATTTCTGCTCTTACCTTCTGTTTATGTAGAGTACTCCTACCTCCTGCACACTGATGTTAACAATTATTTTTCAGGGACAAACTCATATTTTCTCTGTTAATGGAAGCAGTGGTCTCAGACCTACTGGCAGCCTGGGAGGGCACAGGGGGGGAAAGAATGGACTTTTGTAAAATTTTTGTAACAAGTGAGGTAAAATTATCCACAAGCAGTATTTTAAGTCTTCCTTTAACATCAAAGAATCAGTGATTTTATGAAAATTTTATTCTTAGTTGTTTTAACATTCTTTTTTTTTTTTTTTTTCTTTCTTGATTGTATAGTATTTTAGAATCTCTCTAAACGTGTGCTTCTAGGTCTTTTACTCCTTCAGGTTTCTTCCTTATGAACCATTTTCATGAGCATCAACTCCTATCCTTCTGCAGAGGCTTGTAAACTATCAAAAGCTTCCTTTCTAGGGGCTATCTCCATAGCTATGCCATAATTGCATCCAAAGGAATTTTTTTGGTTGATTCATTAATTTTTTTTCTCATCTGCATGACATTGTGTTAACTTGAGAGCTGATGAACAAACACGTCGCAGATGTAATTTGAGAAAGGACTGAGTGGGAAGTGTGGAGCATCTTGCATTACTGAAAACCCATCAAAGTGGCTTGATTTGTACCACCTTGGAAGGAATAATGAAAGCTTTGGGGAAAAAAGAGAGTATTTGGAATATTTTGTTATTTTAAATTAAAACCTTTTTTGCATTTTGTGTAAAGGTAATAATGGGCAACTCTCATTGTCTAAAATACCATGCTACTCAGCCTCTGGACACAGCACAGAGAGACATCTTCTTTTACTGAAAAATATTAAACCAAGTAATAGTAATAAAAATATTATCTCTGTCAGAAATATTGAGAGCAAAAGCAAATTAACAAATGGAATATTAAGGACAATAAGTTTATACCAGTCTAACAGAATCACTGTGTGCTTTAAGAGAGAAAAGTCTGTCCTGCAGATTGAAGTTCCCAAATGCAGCACAGCATCAATTACACTCCAACTCATTTGAGTACCTGTGACCATTTTAATGAGTAAGACATTGTCAGATTTTCATAACTAGAAGTGGATGTACTCTAAATCATGATCTATTTACCCACATGTAGCTTTGTGTACTCTGTGCTTCTCTCCTAGTCAAGATAAAGCTGTATTTAGCACATATGGGAGCCTATGATACCTGAGCTACAGGTGTTTCCTCCACACACACTTTTACTAATTTTCCAAAAGAACAAAAGGTTCTTCTGATTCTTTCTTTTGAAAATTTTCTTTTAATTATTTCATTGGAATCAAGCAGCACAATATGGCAACATTGAACCATAAAGATGAAATGAAATTCTATTATATTTGATCATGAATGTTCACAAAACAGACCATATTTTCACATAAAAATACGCAGTCCTTATGTTATATTTATCCCTTAACATTCAGAAGAAATTACTGTAACTCTGCATTTTAATTCAGAATATTTAAGTGCTAGACTCATATACCACTCAGGTGATCCATTTTCGTAAGCAGAGAATGATAAATCTGTTGATAAAATCACTTTTGTAAGTAATTGGAAAGAATATCATTCATAAGCACATGCTCATAAGTACATTCATGCTGTTTGAAAGTCACAACACTTTTATTCTGTACAATAAAACTAAGAACTTTCTTATCAGAAAAGTTCAGCTGCAGAGACAAATATTTTCTTACACAGTTGTTGAATCAGCATTGCAGTTTAAAATAAAAAAAAAAAAACATCAAAACTACTGACTAAAGGCCATATCCTTTTCACTCTTAGCCATAGACCAAGACTAATTTCTTAAATTTATTCCAGGAAAAAACATAGCTTTCTGATCTTAGCTGTTTATAAGCAATAACCTCATCTTCAGGGAAGAATGACAAAGTGGGATTTGTGTTGATTTTTTGCAGAACATCTTCTTGTTTCACTGCTTAGTGTGCTTGGGTAAAGTCATATGACACTTGCTACCTGTTCTGGTTTGTCTTCATCCTCCATCATACACATTCTTTCACTATACGAAAGAATTTATAATCACATGATAGAGTATTTTAGAGTATTTGAGTAGTTATGAAAGCCAACAATTAAATTGCTTTGCTCTTGCAAATGTATGCACTGTAATTTTTTTTTTTTTCTGACACCACAGTTAATCTAATCCAGGTCCGCAGCATTCTCCATTTTGCCTTGAACAGATTAATACCAGGTATATCTTCAGGTTTACTGTCAAGCAATTCAATACTGGAATTTTCATTACGGCTTAAGAAACCCCACTAGATTTTTTAAAGAGATTGAGAATGAATTAGGCAGCACCATTGTATTAGCAAGTAAAGTAGAACCAGAAACATGTTTTATTTGATCAGGATCTAAACCATCATTTCTTCTTTTTTTTCAACCCTTGGAAATAAATGGAAAATAAATGTCCTTTTTTTTTGTAGTTTTTTTCATCTAAAGTTTAATGTGGAAAAGAATAAAATATTCAGGCATTTTATATTGTCTTTTCTAAGCTTTAATAAAGTACCAGTTCTAAACTTGGGAGGTAGCTTGTAAGGACAGTCTTCATTTATCTAAGTTTTCTTATAGCTGTGGTGGTGAAGTATTACTATAATAATGTGTTGATGTATTGCCTACTATCTTTCTATAATCTCTACAGCCACAATTGGATGAGTAGATTCTAGCTGTGCTTCAGTTTCTCAGGCTTGAATTTGATGATTTACTCAGGATCACAAACTCTGTGTGTGATGAAATGAAAAATTCATCCCATAACTGAATTTAGGGTACAAGAACAGGATTCCCAGGGAAGTGGCCAGGGCACTAACTCTTTTGGAGTTCAAGAAGTGTTTCAAAAATGCTCCAACTTATTCTTGAGGCTGTCCAGTGTAGGGCCAGGAGCTGGATGTTGATAATTTTTGTTAGTCCCTTCAAAAATTTCAGACATTTCTGCACACCCAAAAATCTTTTAGAATCTCTTTCCACATTGACTTCAAAGCTTAAAAATATTTACCTTAGTATATGTGCTGTTTGAAGAAGTTATTCTAGGAAGGAAAAAGTAGCATCATATTCTTGGAGTTCATTTATATAGTCCAAAATATTTGAACAGAATTTTAACCAATAAATTTTACAGGAATAAGGTACCCCTGAGCTCATTAAGTCCCTGGATAAAAGAGACTCATCTCTGACATTTCATGTACAGAATATTGCCATCTTCTTGTCTGTAGGCAAGTAAGAAATCATGATTGAGTTTTCTCACACCAATTTATATTGCTTGAGTTAGAGTAATCCCTTATGATTCCTACTACTTGAATATCTCTAAAGACATTTTCACAGAGCATTCAAAAGCAGTTAGCTTCAAAAGAAGCTAAGAAGACACAAAGAAAGAAGTTGTAAATTTAAGCTGCTATATATTCATGTGTGTTTCCTCATAGAAGAGTACTTAACTACAGAACAATTTCTGATGGACCATCAGCAATAAATGAAAATCCAGAAATTCCAGTCACATGAGACACATGACCCTCTGATTAGCTCAGTTAGTTAGAGCATTCTGTGATTTCTGTGATTTATTCCCTGAAAAAATTGAAAAATAATAAGTGGCATTTTCTGCTTGATACACTGCTGAACAGGTCTCCTTTTGGAACAGAATGGGGATTTCTGTAACCAGAGTGATGGTGTGTGAATTCTTCCCTGTGCAGCAGCAAGAAGGAGCACAAGCAAGGTGAAACTCACTTTTCACCAGAAGTTTGATTTCAAATTACGTATTACTCACATCCAAGTGATTTAAAAAACTGTCATTGTGGAAGAAACCAGATAAAATTGGGGTTTATTTACTTTTTAACTTATTTGTTGCAACATCACTGTGCATTGTTCTTATCCATATATCTGTTTTATGTTGCCTTGCACAATCCCCCATCTACAGCATTGTGCCTAAACAAGGATCTAAATTAATTTTCATCTTTTTCTGTTGAAAAGAAGAGAATACAAAAGACACATGTATATACATCACAGAATTTACACACAAAAACAAGATAGGATTTTTTGGTTATTTCGTTACAGTTTTAACCAACAACATACAGATTTATTTTTTTTTAACCCTGTAGGTAGCAAAAAGATCTATACTCTGTTTAGCCCAGTGTCATCAGGAGCAGTGGAGGAGTCAGCATGGGAGCAGACCATGCCCCATGAGTGGAGAATCATTTTGAACAATGGGCATCATGGACAAAGTTCTGTGAGGAGAAGGACACCAAACCCCTCCCTCCAGCTTCCCAAGCTTTCAATCCTGCCACCAGGACTTTGTAAGGGATTGAATAGGGGCAAAAGCACTGCTTCAGATAAAGGCAGCTGTCAGCAGACAAAAGCTTTTACCAGGACCATGTGTTGAATCTTTGCTCACACACAATTTAACTTAATCTTTGGAATACAGCAGTGGGTGAGTGAGAGCTATGTTACTGGGGATTTGCAATAACTTAGAAGTTTTTGAGGATGTCATAGACACTGAATGATGTCTTTAGACATCAACATTCTGTCTCATTTCCATTTTAGGTGCAAGTCTGTGCAGAAACTGCTCTTTGGGGGACCTCTGAGCTACTGCTGAAAGAGCTGGGATACTCCACAGTAAAGCCTCCTGAAGAAATTCAGAATTAAAATTTTCAAAAAATAAGGTGATGTTGTCACTGGACTGCATTCATTAGAACAACTCTGAAGGTGCATTTGGGAGCAATGTGCCAAGACCTCTTAAAAAAAAATAGGATCTAAAGTCCTGAAGCCAACAAAAACCCCTGCAAATTAAGTGTATTTTGTTTTGCGCTGTATCTTTGTAGCCCACAGCTTTGCCATACTTAAATCTACAAAAGTAATACAACAGGGTGCTCTGACACTTAGAGAACAATTAAAACCTTCCATCTGGCATAATTGCAGTTTATTAATGTGCTTTTGCTTAAAACAAATATATTCAGTGTCTCTAGGGAACAGTCAAGGAATAAAGTAAAATGTTTATTCCAAATCAAATCAGCCTTACCTGGTGTAGAATAGCACAAATACAAACTGCCCTGCACACACCAGTGTGTGGTGGTGAAAGACTTGGTTCTGGTTCAGCATATGCATATTTGAGGATTATATTTTTGTATACTCTCCTCATATATATTTCCCTTCCACATAAATTTCCTGAATTTGTTTCCATTGTACCTGTGGTTCTTTCTCTTCTCCATGCTACTGCTATACAGGATACATAACTCTGTCTACTTTATTAACCTAAAGCTAAGCTGTAGCTCAGTTTACATTAGTCTGTGAAGTAAGGCTTATATTGCCTTTAATAGATAGCTTATTACTTAGTAAATAAAACCCTCAACTTTTAGGTGTCCACAGAAGTAACTAACCTTATTAAAAAGAAATAATCTTTAATTTATCATGGAAACTGTTTATATTAGCGTCATTCATGAGTTCCTCCTTCACACTCTTATTCTTAATTTTACTTAGTCCTCAGTGAACATTTGAGAAAATAAGACCAAACTTTGCTCTGCAGTATTAGGCAAATACTCATATTCTTCATTTTAATAAATTTATTTAACTGCACTATACATCAGTCCAAGGGAAGATTCAGCAGCAGATGCTTTTACTTGTATTGAATCCCTCATATAAATCCTTAGATATTGCCAGAAATCCTTCAGGATGATGCCCTTATAAATACTTAGGAGAATGATTCAGCTTCTTGGGAAATCAGCAGTATGTTTTCCATCCAAAAGTAAGGTTAGTGATTATTGATTTAAAACCATATTTTATATTAATGGGGAAATTTGGGCTGTAGCTCACCAAGGATAAACTGCTTGTCCTAGTAACCAAAGAGGGCAGGGGTGCAGGTATGTTACCTCAGTTCTGTTAAATTGTCCTGGGAAGAACCAATGGGTACAGGCATTCAGAACCTGTTCATTAATTTAAAAAAAACCCCAAAATGTTCCAAGCTATTTGCTCTTTGTAAATTTTCTATACAGTTCATGAAAATACTTCATAGTGTTTGTTTCAATTCGTCTACTGTATTGCAATTGCACTAAATTTGAGAAATTGGGATTTAAAACACAGATAAGCAAATACTTTTAATTAATTACATAACATGTTGACAGAAAGACAATTTTCAATAATCCGCACTATTTCAGAATCACAGGCATGGTTCTGCGATCATCGCACAACAGGGCACCCTTTGCTTACAAATTCCTGGGACATTCCCCACCTTAGACTCCCCACCTCTGATGTGTCACATCACCAGAACATAAAGGGAGGAGCATCATGACATGGCAATTAATGGAGTAATTAAAAACTATGGCTAATTGAATGGCCCCCACTATAGTCATTATGGATAAGAATGAGGCCTTTGCACAGTTTGCTCTTTATCAGTAAAACCTGTCCCTTTAAGGCTTGCAAATTTGGCAATTTTCCCTCTCAGGGCTTTGGTGGACTCTGGAGTAACAATGAGGAGGAAGATGAATATGAGAGTTCTCCAGTAGAAAATCTTGAACAATCAATATTTGCAATGCATTTGGGAACATTGCATTTTCAGAATTTCAAAGGAAATTGCTCATATATCCTGAGGGAAAGTACCTGGAGAATTTAAACACATTTTTAACTCTACTCTGGAATTCAATACATCCACACTGTGCAGCTCTTCAGAACGATATAAATACCTTGTATAAAAGATCTCATTCACTTCTTGGTTTCTTGAGTTTTAGAAATAGCTTCTATAGAAAAAAAGTACAACAGCTCTTTCATTTCTGTGGTTGTTTCTATGTGTAGAACAAATAATTTTCAATATCCATTCCATTATTGTGGTCATCTGGACTAGGACAGACATTTATTAGCATGGGTCATAGCTCCCTTCCCATCTGAGTGCCTGCATTTATGTGAGATATGCTAGGACATGGATGCAGGGCAGGGAGGGATAAAGTAGTTGAGATTCATCCCAGGACAAATCCACAGCATGGAAGAAGTGTGCACCAGATACTAGTGCCTGGAAAATCATTCCAGGGCCCACTGTAGAGATTTAGCGTGATGGGTCATTACACTTCTAGATAAACCAGTCCAGACTGGGCAGCTGCCACCCTTTCTAGTTGTCAGTACATATTGGATCAAAATTTCTTCACTTTTATTTCCAAAAAATAAAGACATAATTTTACTATCTACCCTCACCATCCTCATCTTTGTTGGATTTAAAACTGGTTACCTCTTTTGAGACAATCAGTTTATTTAAACAAAAGAAGTTTTCTATCAAAGAAAACAAAATGGGAATGAACATATCCATAGCCAAGAAATTGTAAAGGATCTTAAACAAAAATACTTTCCCTAGTTTCAATTTTATCTTCTGTTTTGTATCCACATCTTCAATGGTTATGTGAACTAAAGTCATGGCAGGCTCAACTAAGAGTTATAAGGTGAATTTATTACTAACAAAATCAGAGCAAGATAATGAGAAGTACAATAAGCCCTTAAAAAAACACCTTTCCCCACCCTTCCCTCCTTCCCAGCAGTACAAGGGGACAGGGAATGGAGTTTATGGTCAGTTCATCACCCAGGCTTCTCCTGCTGCTCGGGGAGAGGAGTTGTTCCCATGTTGCACCGTGGGGTCCTTCCCAAGGGAGACAGTTCTCCATTAACTTCTCTAATGTGAGTCCATTTCATGAGCAACAGCTCTCTGCAAACTGCTGCAACGTGAGTCCCTCCCACGGCTACACAGCCCCCCCAAAACTGCTGCAGCGTGGGTCACTCTTGCACGGGGTACAGTCCTCCAAGGACAGGCTGCTCCAGCCTGGGAGCCAGGCCCTCTCTCTATGGGTCTCCCCTTCCCTTCCCTTCCCTTCCCTTCCCTTCCCTTCCC
>VZTR01023017.1:49374-76001 GCA_013400775.1 Chaetops frenatus | reverse complement strand
GCAAACCCAATACAAAAAGAAATAATAATAATAATAATAAAAAAAAACAACAACAAACCAGAAAACAAAACCAAAAAAACCCCAAAATATATATAAACAGAGCACACAGTGAAAAAAAAGGTTAAAAGTTCATGACAAGGTGAGATCACACATGGAAAATTATAGCCTGGAAAAAATGATAGTTTTTCAGAGTTATATATAATTTAAATTTAATATTGAAAAAGACCTTTAGGTGGAAGAGATTATATAACCAAAGCTCAACACTACTGCTATATATATGAAGTGATCTATGACATTAGTATATCTATTTAAATTATATACTTGGAAAGCATGCAACAGAATTAATTCAAGATTGCAGTAGAAGCCATACTTTTTGTAATTCCCTGAATATAGGAATTGCAGTGATGAGATAATCAGGTCAGAACACGGTCAACTTGCTGAGTATACTTAATTCTAAAAGAAAAGTATTTGAAATCAAAAGTGGAAGCAAAAGAAAGGAACAAGCCAAGAAGCAGTAGAGGGAATAAAACCTCTGTAAATTTGTATTTCAAATTAAGACAGTGATAACTCTTGAAGGGTTAGTGTAAGATTGTCATGTCAGTGCAATGATTACTTTTTCTTCAAAGGAATTAAAAATAGAGAACAAACCTTTCATCTTTGAATATTCATGTTAAACTGTGCTTTGTTTCTTTTCAATTTTTTTTTCTTCTGCTGTTCTGGACATATTTTAGAATTCTATTGTTACTTTTTTTGTGTTTTTACAGTACATAATATTCCATTTACTTTTCACAAAGAAAGATCCAGTGTCTCTTACTGATTTTATTTTACCATCAAATTGAATTTAATATAAAAGGTTCACTCTTTAAAACATAGCTCTTATTTATTATAAATAAAACATAAATATTTGGTATGCTCAAGCCATTTACAAAATTTATGTGTACACATAAAGTACATATCTAATTAGAAAGAAGTTGTGCTGGCCCTGCCCTAATATTCCATTCATGTGGATTTTCTGCTAGCATTGATCCCTCTTGATACATTAGTATAAACATATATTTGTAGTTGTATGTTGTATTATTTATAAAATTTTCTTTATTCCAACAAATGACATTTTATGCACTCATGCTCTTGATAAGACACAATATGCTACATAAGCCTAGAGAAATCAGAGAAAAATTTCAGAACTTGGGAGATTTCTTGACCTAAAAATTGATTAAGCATCTACGTTAACAATGAAAAGGGGAAGTGTTCAGTTGGTTTTCTTGCACTTTGATGAAGGAAGCACCATTCTGTTTACACTGCCACCCGTGGTGATAGTCCCCCATGTCCATAACAAGGCAGAATAATTTGAAGGATTAGAAAGACTGAGCTTGATCTTAAATGAAATCTTTATAAAATTATCTCTTTGCTAAATTGGAGGATGAAATGCAAAGGTCATCAAAGGTGACCCCTTGTGTATGACAGAAGCAGAAGCAAAATAAAGTCACTTCTGCAGCTGTTAAAATCAGAGTATGGATCTACATGGCAGCTCCATGAATTTTAATCTAGCAGTGGTCCCTTGAAATGTGACCACTGAAAACTGAATTTGTAATTGTTCATTTCTTTAAGTGAAATCTTAGCCAACTAAATTTTCTGATGTAGTAATTCTTTAAGCCCTAAAATAATTCCACACTTCTTAGTTCCATTCCAAATTATTTTCTCATTATTTATATTATCGCCTCTTGTGATGTCATTTGGAAGAAAATATAGTGAGAATGTGCTTAATTTTGCTAGAAATTAATTGGAAAATGAATACAGGATTCATCTCAGCATAATCACCTAGAAGTTTAATTTACATGGTCTTTTTAAGATTTCCCTGCAATCAGAGACAGACTTGGGCAAGAGGTGGAAGGATAGGTAGGTAGCATGACTTCTGCAGAAGGGCATTATTCTCTTTCTTGCCAGGAGGAGTTTATACCTAGCTTAAGGTGTTCTCTGGTAAGACCTTGTCTGATGGATGTCAGACTATAGGATCTATAAGAAGATCTATAGGAAAAGAGAATTTGTAACTCAAGAATCAGCAATATACATAACAAATCACTCTTTTTGTCTCCATAAGCAATTAACAGAGCATGCCAGACAGAATTAAGGGTGTTTAAATATTTTTAGGAAACTCTTCATGGAGCACGGTGTTCAGTTAGGAAAAAAGAACTACTTAAGTCTACCCTGGGTATTTTGATGATTGTTATTGCCACCATTAAAATACAACTGCATCAAATATATAAAAAGACATTTAGAAGAACTGCCCATTAAAATAACATGACAGGGAGGATATGCAAGACAAGAGGTTTTATAAAAATATCAATATTATGAGTACATCTGAAGCTGAAAATCTTACACCCAGAAGGTAAATTTCATACTTGCAAAGGTTTGCCACCACATTTCATCTGTCTGGTATTCTTGTTTGTATAATACATTACAGCCATTTTTTGCTTGTTGCAGATGAATGAAATACAGAAAATTAAGGAATTTGATCCTTTTTTTTTTTCTTTAGGATTTGCTCTGTAACCTTGAATTTGAGTATTTCTTATAAAATTTCTCTGTCTATGAAGATTATTCAATTATGCATCTGTATTACTAGTGAGTTTTGAAGTTCCATTGCATAGTGCACATAAAACATAAAGATTTTTAGCTGAAAGAATGTATAAATATGCGATTTTTTATTATTATTAATATTCTCTAGTTGGCAAATTCTCTATTAGGGCTGAAGTCTAGAACATAAACATTTAGCGGTTGTTTAAGAATCAGTTATCTGCTTGGCACCAGGGGCTGCTTTCCTTTTCAGAAGCACTTTGCAAGCTTTTTTTTATGGCTCCCTTCTGTCAATTTCTGAAACAATATGCTTGCTGACACAGGCCACTCTTTCATGTACTTAAGTACATTGTAGATTTTCAGAGTATTTATGTCAAGTCTCAAATCTTCAACTTTATGACCCATTCCCTATGAACTCTGTTCTCTTTCCTGATACATGCCATTTCCAGTTTCTTTGGTTTATTTCCAGCAGTATGTTTTCAGAGATTGGCTAGTCCTGTAAAATATGCCTCATGGATGTTAATTTTAACAGAATAGTAGTAGCAGGTCATGGTTAAAAAAATTACTTTGGATTGCAAGTCCATACAATATCTAAGAGATCATTCCTGCTGAAGGACAGAAATGAGAGTCCAGGAGAATGCTTGGGCACTTTTCTTCATCACAATTTCTCAGGGGAGCTTTAAACTGTCTTCTTAACTAGTCACTGAATGGCAGAAAAAAAATTCAGCCCTAAAATAAATATTGACTTCAGTGCAAGTAGATTGGGGAATTAATTTGGTCCAAAGTATTCTTTGAAGACAAAGATTTAGCTCTGTTCTTTAGGTAGTGTCCATTAAGTTGGAGTTTGTGATCGGGTCAGTAGTCTGGCAAAAATGCAACAGGTGTCTAAAGACTGTCCAATTCAGAGGAATTTTCACAGACTTAGGAATGACATGAAGACGTCTCAGGTTAGGCTTTGATGGCCTTTCCTGACACCTATGGCTCTGTGGAGCAAAAAGAGAACAATGACTTGAGAGTCTGAGTGCAAGGTAAAGAAGGACAGGGACCTGATTAGACACTAAAGGAGTTCCAGCTCTCCAGTGGGAGAACATTGTCTGCAGTGGCTTCAAGGCAAAGGCTGGTGTTTAAAGCTGAATTAATAAAAAGGAAGATAAAGAAATCCTGCAGCACTGACTTGGTAACATGAAGTAGCTCTGAGATGAAGACCTAAAGAAATTATGTTATCTGCTCCCACCATTAGGGTCCTGGTTATCTAGTAATATAAACAGGGCAAAATCTGCCCACAGAGCTGGTATTACTTGCAAAGCCAACTGCTGTGGTAGGGGAAAAGACATGTTTTCAACTGTAACCTCTCCTAGGAGAAGGATATGCCTAGGTGTGGTGGTGAGGGCTGAAGACAAAACACAGCTATGCAGCCAAGGGGGTGGCACCAACTGCCAAATTCTGAGGGTGCTGGGATTGGGGCTTCAGTCTGGCTGGGTCTCACTTGTTTACACAAGCAACTCTAATCAAAGGATCAGTCATTTTTCAGTAGAAAAGTACATATTGAAAAATAAATCCTCAACCCTGGATCTCTCACTCTCACTCTACAAAAACCTTGAGAAGGTGAGCCTGGGAACTCAAACCCATCACACCTGTGGATGCCAAGTCATGGCCTTGATAAACTTACGGGTTTGTAACATACCGTAACCTTTTTCTCACACTTTCTTTTCTGGCCTTACGCTCTGCATCTGGATCTTTGCTTTACACTATAAAATGTCCTGCTCCCTTTGTCATAGAAAATAACCACCATATGTCTCCCTTTATTTAAATACTCCCCACTTCAAGTGTACAATCTACATTTTTCTCTTGATAATCTAACTGACAGACTTCCTAAAAATATCAAAACCTGACATTTAGGTCTTAGGTTTGTTGCTTTTCTTTCAAATTTGAAGTGCTTTCCATGCCAGGAAACATATCTATTTTTGTCACTCAAAAATGTATTTCTTTTACCTGTAAATGGTTATGGTTACTTATGGTTATGGAAAGACTCAGTTAAGTTTACATTGACATTTGAACAATTTTCTCTTAATAACTTCATACCGGTAGTAGTGTAGAATCTTGGATGAGACTGCTGGGTCTCCTCCTCTCCAGGGAGGTAGGCTGGCTGCCAGTTTGCATCAACTCTATTTTAGAAAAAGTTCTTTTTTTGGTGTCGTGTCTTAAAATAAGTCTACGTGCTAAGGCATTTTCATATACTGTTCTTAACTGTACTTGAATCATGTAGCCTGTCTTTGATGGAGCCTTCAACCAAAAGATTATCTGCATAGATTACAGTACTTTCTTCTTCTGCAGTCCAGAGTATACTCATGATCTAGTTTATTGCTTCTGGGAGACACAAGGTTAGAAGTTATTTAATTTAAGCTTTTCAGAGCTTTTTTCAGAGATAGAAAGACCATGAAGTTGAATGCACAGTTGTGAGCAAATTTGCAGTGCATGAGAAAACAAAGAACATCACTGCCATCAGCAGAAAATCCATGTTACTGGGAGTTGGAACAGGTTTTGTGAAACTGTGACTGTTCATGCCATTTATAGAGTGAAACACTTACTATTTGACTTTCACATGCATTTAACAGTACTTCTATAAAATAACCTTTGATAACTATCTAACAATTAAGGGGTCATCTAAGCAGAATTCAGTAAATAGAAAAATATCTGAGGAATAATTTGATCCTTACCAAGTTTGAATTTATACAGAGACCAAGAAAGACTTTCTTTTTGTTTTCTGCGTTTGTCCTTGTTAATTTCTTTTCTCTCACAGTGTTAACAGAAGTAATCATGAAAGTAAATTCCTAGGTGAAAGATGAAATAAGTAAAAAAGATGAACGGTGAGTAAGTGGTTATTTATTTTTGAATCCAAATTGAGTCAAACTGTAAATTCCATTTTGAAGCTCGATGAATTTCTGTTTTCAAGTAGAGAGCTGATAAGATTGAAAGATATTGTGTTGTGACTCAAAAAAAAAAAATGAACCGTGCACAGGCCCTTGCTGCATCATTGTAAACAGGGCTGAACTACAGTAAAAAGTATTATGTAAAACAATAGGAAGTCTTACCTCTAATGAACTAGATGGTTTGGTCATGGCATGGCTCAAAAGGCAAATGAAATGAAAGGAAGTGTGAAAAAAAAAAGACATTCATAGACTTTGGAAAGAAAGTGAGTAAAAGCAAAGAAAATGCCCTCTGGTTTTCTGAACACTGTAGTGACTGAGTGGAGCAAATGCATAGTCAGTTCTGCAGTGAGAATGTGTACTTCAGTAAAACCAAGGCTCAGGCAAGCCTCTATATTGAGATATGATGCTTCAGGCAAGCTCCAAGCAATGATTCTATCCTCATATGACTATTCAGGTAAAAAAGAATGTTCTAAGCAAGGCACGAACAGTCAGAAATGTGATTAATGAAGCAAATAAATTTGTATGCCGCAATTTAAAGGAGGTCAAAGGGTGCAAAAAGACAATTTACAAAAGAGGGGTGGGGTTGAGAGAAATGCAGTATTATCTTCCCTTTCAAGTCAACAATTAAGCAATACTGCAAAAAAACCAATTAATTAAAATAAAACATTAAGATTCTCCATTTGTCCTAATGTAGATAATCAGTAACCTTTGCAGTAGTAAAACTAAAATGAAGATGAAAACTGACTCTATGACAGTAGAATGGATATCCAGGACCTATAACTTATTCAGATAATATCCTCTTGTCCTTAGCCAAATTTGAAAACAAATTTTAAACTCATGCTTTACCTTGCATCAATGTTTGTCCTTGATTAAGAGCTTGCATTGTTTTCTATGCACTGGTATATTTTTTATAAACTTCATATTACTCTTGTAATTGGCAGCACATTATAGAGAGAGCCTGCAGTTTCTGCCCTGGAGAAGAAGAAACTGGAATTCACACAATATTTCATAGATAGCTGCAGTTAGGACATTTGCTCAAGGTATGTCACATTGGATGGTCTGCAACGAGAGGCTTGCATGCTGAATTCTAACTATTACAGTGAGAATGTCTGATTTGTGACCTAGTTTTTTTTTCTTAGATCCTGAATCATCTCTATGAAGATTAGAAGGCTAAGATATGTGTTTCTGGAGAAGCAACTACTGAACAAGCCTTGGTCGTTTTCTTGAGCAGTATTTTACCTGCAGTCTATACACACAGAATTCAAAAAAGACACTATGAAACTACCCAGGTATGAAGGAGTTTTTTATTTTCAAATAATCAATTTGGAAAGCTCAAATTCCCATGTCACCATTGTTATTAGGTTTCATTTTGACCTTTGTTGGTTTATAAATTGACGTGCAGAGAAAAACGCTGACACAGCATTGGAATTTGTGGAAGGAACTAGAAAAATTCACTTCATATATATATCTCTACACCTATTTTAACTGTGAATAATAGATCTGCTAAGGAAAGAGAATTGTCCAGCTACTGATTTTCAATTAACTTTTTTTTTTTTAAATTACTATATAGTATTAGTTTCTACATAAAGGTATTTTATTAGGGTAAATCAGAAATTATTTTTCAAAGTGTTTCTTAGCACTAAAGATGAAAGGCTGCATTTCAAGAAACAGTGAATAAAATTTATATCAATAGTACAGAAATTAATTTAAGTAGGCAATCTTAGATAAACCATATGACAACACAAAATCCTACTGTATGAAGTCAGAGAGACCATTTGGAAACAGACAAATTAATGAGAACCATCTTATATAAAACATCAACTGTGCTTTTCCTCTCTATTTATTAGGATTATCATATTTTACCTCTTCAAGGATGAAGTTTGCATTTATTTTATTGCTTGAAGGAAGAAGGTATTAATTTTTTCAAGATACTGTGTCTTTTTAATATGGAAATACAAGATAATATGGAATGACTTATATATTTCTATGTGCTGTGTTGGAACACAGAAATGACTGAACTGTGTCTGACCAAGGGCTGGATATGTCAACTTTTGAAAGAAGTATCAGATAGCTTTTTCTGATATAGCCTCTACCAACACAGGCTGCAAGACCTATTCCATTCATGATGAAGAAGCAATGCTGTTTCATTCAGTTCATTGCTCCATTATTTTATACATTTTCCTTCATGAAATGAAAGCATGTCAGGTAATTAAAATGGTGGTTGTTAGTTATGTTTTATTTCTATCTTATTTTCTTCCAAAGAAACAACCCCTATCTTTCCAAGACTGGCTGAATTGAGAGTACTATTCTTTCACCAATTCATTGCCTTGGTTAACTAGCCTTTTTATTAATATCTCAAGGATTCAATACTAATTTTATTCATTGATTTATTATTAATATGTATTGATTTATTTAATATTTATTTAAAATAAATAGACTATTTTTTAAAATGTTCTTTTAAACTTAATTTTTAAAAGTAGTTTTAATATTTGAAAAATCAGGACATAATCCCATCTGTTATTTTCTATTTTTAAAACTATTTTGGTTTTACTGCATTTGATGGTGTATTTAAATCATGATGCAAGGATGATGAAATACAAATGAAGGAAATCTCTAGTGTGTGATATTTTGCTAGTAATATTATAATATTGATCCAATAATTCTCAGGTTGATTTTGAAATGTTCTGACACTGTCATCGGTAAGGCACATAACAGTTATATAAATTTATATAAGGGTTCTTTTAAAACTATGTAAATGATTTCCAGAAAGTAACCAATCTCACTATGTGAGAAATAAGAAGATGTTTTTAACAGTGAGAAATGGAACAAAAACTAATAATATCCTCCTGAAAACTTTCTGAGCCCTTATTATATTTCCATCCATTTTTAGGACTTCTGAGGATTTATATAAGATAGGTGGTCTCAATAAAAAGAAAAAAAAAAAAAAAAAAGGCCAGTCAACACCACCTTTCAGGCATTTTTAAGCTTTAGAAAAGAGGGTTTCTTTCTGCTTGCAAAAGGAAGGAAGTGAACATAAACTGGTTTTAGAGTGTATTTTTATGACGGTGACAAAATACTTCTGTATTCCTTCTTATTGCTGAACCTAATACCTTCACAGCTTTAAAGACAAAACTCCTTCTTAAAATAGATACTTTGGAACATGTTTCTTGAGCTAGAGTGTACTCTTTAACAAAAGACATTTTATAAAAGTGCAAAGCATTCTCAGTTTTGATACAAGAATTGTATTATGTAGTCCTTTTTTCAGTCAGTGCTGTTCAGATTTACTGTCTGACATTTATAGGGCTTACTACTTGCTTTGAAAATCATCCATTCAATATTTTTTTCATAGTCATATTACAGTAGTTAACACTTGGGCACAATCTTCAAAATAAAATATAAAGAGTAACGATATACAGTTTAAATGCAAATATTTGCTGAGTTTCAGGGTCTCTATAAATCTGCTGTCTTTGTAGTCAGCAAGAGGTACATATCTTAGAATTCTCACTGTGAATACTTTGTGTATATAAAACTTTAAAAAAGCAAATTATATTACCATCACTTTAAGTACAATAAAAATAATCTTAAATATCGTCTGAATTTTTGAACACGAGTTGCAGACGCAGAGAGAGAGCAAAGAGATTTTTATGAGCCTATTGATTCAGATTTATACTTTGCTTTTTTCTGGTGGCAAATAAGTCTTCTATTTGACTTTGTTTAAAATTAATAACTCACCTTCTCATGTGGGGGTATAAATCCATGTGTACATGGTGCTCTGAAGCCTCATTCTCTGTAGTGTTTTTGGTTGTTGGAACTGACATTTGTCTACTATCATAGTCTAAAGGGGCAGCATAAAATCAGGAGAGCCTTTCACCTTCTGGCCACTGTGGAAGAGCCTAGCTGCAGCACCATAACATTGTAAGAATATACATTCTGAGAGATGATTGAACCACTGGTGTCTGTGCCTAATCTCACAGTGACTGTGACTTGTAAAGAATGTCGTGTGTAAGACATTTCCTGTAAGAAGTCAAAATTATTTCCTTCCAAGTGAAGATGAATGTGTTGTTCAAGTGGAAGAAGGGATTCATACACCATAAAGACAAAACAGATCCTATTTATAGTCTCTAACTTCAAAGACTTTGTGAGTGATGACTACAAACCCCTCAGACACAGTAGAGGATTGGCTACCAAGGTAAAAGAGAGACAAAACAGCAGAGTGGGCTGGAGAGGAAAGCATGTTTTGCTAGGAATTAGATTAGATGACTTCAAGAGCTGTCATGTATCGTAAAATCACTCCTGTGACAAAACCAGTATTCTGTCAGCTTCTGAATTGTAGCTCCTTATCTTTATGTTTGAGCATGCTTGAGTGTCTTCTTCATTAGACCCTGTATGACGTGGACTTGGTGGTCCTGCAAAACTGTTTGATTTTAATTAGTACACTTGCTACACTAGTACACTTGTGTCAGTCATATTCCTTTGTTTTCTTTCCACTGGTTTCCTGACTGCTCAGTTTCTCTTGCTCATCTATTTATTGTTTGTTTGCAGTCTTTGTTTACAATACGATGATATCTAAACCCACTGATCAGTGCTAATGCCCTACCAGCACTACTGTCAGAAGTTAAGTGATTTTTCTTCCTCCATCTCCTGATCCCCTTCCTACTGCTGCCACAAAGCTTTGTACAGCCAGCAATTAAAATCCTTACAAATACTTCACATGAAAATCTATGACATGCGTTTTAAAGGCAGTGAGAACACAGTCATAGAGTTAGACATGCAGGCATCTTTTAAAAATGTGTCAGATCCTTACTTTTGTCTCTCTAAGATTAATCATGTTTTGCAATCCAGCCTTTAGTCTCTTAATAGTCAAAGTTTAATCTTTGACTTTTGCCTCTTCTGTTGATTGTGCCTACAGCCTAGGAGAGAAAATGTATATCTGTCCTGCAATATAATTGCACTGTGGTTAAAATTAATGCTCAGGGAGCTAGATTTTATTTTATTATATTATTTTTTATTCATTTTTTTCAAGATTTTCAACCACCTTTACATAATAGCCAGAGTAGTTTTGTTAAACAATGCTTAAATCAACAGTTCACAGCACATTGCACTGCACTGAAGTCTGTCAAATGTTGCAGTCCATCACAATATATCTCATGTCACATTACACTGAACAGTGTCATCTAGGGACTAAAGTATAAAGTGAATGTCAACCTGTCATCTATGGTACTACTTCCTAAGGGAAGCAGTGGAAGCCCAATTGTTAGAATAATTTAAAATGAGGCTCGGCAAAACACTAGAAAATTACACTATGGGGAACTGTCTCACTTTGGCAGGAAGGAAGAAATAATAGGGGATTTTTTCTGTCTTCAAATTTTGTTAACCTACTAGACATGATGTCGTAGGTTTTATTTTGTTTGTATATCATGCATTACTTTGTAGACCTGTATTGTCCAGTAGTTTTTGCTTCTTATGTGGTGTCATGTAGAGACACCACTACCCATTACACAATTTGTGGTTCTAAACAGATCAACTTTTGTTGTTCTAAAACGGATTATTATCAAATGCTAATACTAAGTCACAGAGGTTTTTATTTATTTTATTGCTCTCTTGTTTACTTAACTGTTGGAGGTTAATTATAAATAGCAAACAAATAAAAAGAAGAAAAAAGAAGAGAGAAAAATATCAAGTATTTTCAAACTTACAAGGAAATATTTTCTTCTGTAATAATCTTTCATTGAGATTCAAATTAAATATAGGCATTTTAAGGCAACTTCCAGGACCTGAAGTACTTGAGATGGAGGACAAAACTGTGGCAAAATGCAACCCATAGAGTCCCTTCAGCTTAATTTTTTTGAGCACTCTACTTATTTAACAGAAATGGAACAGGAAGGATTATTATGCTACTGTTGAAAAGTCTTAAGTATACCATCAGGCTTTTTTCCCTTTGTTTCTGAGATATAAAACTTTAACTGTGCTTAAGCAGCAGAGAAGTTCTGCTCCAGGCTTCTTGGATAGCTCTGGTAAACAATGCAACACTGGAATGCCAGGAAATGGAGTAAAATGAAAGAATCAATGAACCTGAATCTATTTCAGTCAAAACCTCAAGCCAGGCAGTACAATATATATAATGTACTACACACACATAGAGCTGAGATGTCCTATCCCACATAAAGTGTATCTTCATCCAAAATGGTGAAGAGATTGATTTGAGCATTGTTAGCACTTGCTAACACCCAGCATGAGTGGTGTGCTGGGGATGCAAACTTTGGAATACTCCCAAACTAATAGAGTTAAACAATAATAGTGTCAATCTGCATTGTGATATTGAACCTGAGAATGAAACACAATGAAAACCAGATACAGATACAAGTCTTTGTGGAAAAAATGTTTTAGAAACCAGAGAAAACAAACAAGCAAAAAAAAGTAGGTATCAAATACCTTCCTTTTTCCAGTCCATGTACTGTCATATACCCAACAGAAATACTGTGATATACAACAGGGTTTGTACTGCAAAAAGACAGGTGAGACTTTCTTTGCATTCCGATTTTAAATGAGATGCCAGATTTCCTCCCCCTGTTCCTCAGTAGTAGGAAGCGAGTTATGTAGCTCTTGCCAGTCATTAGTCATGGCCAGCAAATTTTTTGTTAATGCGGTGTAATTTGGCTGTTTTGATAGGGTGCTGTTTGAACTTAAGAGAGATTAATAGAGGAACGACTAAATTTTGTTTGAAATTAATTGTAGGGTTGATTGAAAAATTATTAAGGAGTGATGTTGGCACAGAAAGGAATAAAGACCTGTGCAAGAGAATTGTATAAATAATTTGACATGTGTATATGGATAGATTACATGAAGCTAGAAATAGGTGCTGCTTTTGCAGACAGGATAAATTAGAGCTTCCAGAGGGTCCCTTCCTCTTTGTTTCCATTTCAGTGAATGCATGAAAAACTCATTAAGAAAATTTTCTCTTTCTGTGTCAGGAAGATGCTAAGTGAACAGAGTTAGTTTAAAAAACTGTGAGGTAGGGAACTGTGCTGCAGACACAGGAATGAGTGCAGGATGAAAGTGTTGAAAGTTTATTGACCTTTGCAATTGCCAGCAACAATATTTTGGGAACAGTTGCAATGAGTAATCCCATAGATTACTCCAAGGCTCATCCAAGGCTCAGAGATAGAATTCACACTCTAGTCCCAACACCTACAATCTCCTAAACCAAATGCAGCTACATTACCTGAAGAAAATAATAGTTTTCTAGAGGACACTATCTGATGCTGTTTACATAATCAAAAAGAAATATTTCTTCCCCTGTCAATAACAATTTCAGAACCTAACAAAAAGGTTAAAATGTCTGATCATATTTTCCTGTTGCACCATATTTTCTGATAAGTGACTGAGTCCTCACAAGCTTGATGTGGTTATATTAACACAAGATTTCTTTCAGAAGTGTGAAAAAATGTAGAATGATTTGGCAATATCCAGTTAACCTCTAAGATGAAAGTTGATTATAATTGCTGTTTAGGTACATGTATGGCATTCGTAATTACTGAGCATGTCTATTTGAGAATAATTTAAGACTATAACTAAGGCTGTCATTCAAGGAAAAATAAAGAAATAAAAATACTCTGCAGAACACAGCACTTGTTGAGAAAAGGGCATATTGCATTTGAATTAAAAAGAAAGGGCTGATAGGGAACAAGTTCACAAAAGCATAACCCACCTGGGGATTCTATGGCAATTGATTAAGCTCTGTAGGGAGTGAAATACATTTTTGACCCGTAAAACAGAATTTCTGCTAGGTGTGAGTAAACAAGTTTCATGCTGGAAAAAAAAAAAAAAAAAAAAAAGGCAGTCACAGCCAACTGTTTTTTTAACTCAACAGCTAAAAGTTAGAAAGTTGAATTTATTTCGGCTATTGCCACATCTTCCTGCAGATCCAGCATGTGCATATTTCTAAAGGGAAAAAAACCCCCAAACTTAATGTGAATTGGCCTGAAATAAAGCAGAAGCAAAAACTGGCCAGCTCCATGTTAGCTGACAATAAGATTCCATTCTCAAAAGGCCAGGTCTGTTTTGTTGTCAAGTTAAAAAGCAAAAAAAGATAAATTAATAAACTTTGCATAGTGGTCAATTATTACCAGAAAAGCAAATCCTGATATTCGCTTGCAATGACTATTTGCTTGATAGTTAAGCCAGTGCTAGTGAACTCAGTGGAATTTCTCTGGAACTTAGTGGAGTGCTTTGATTTGCTGGCATCCATATCTTTGTTATACTTCTGCTCTCATCAAAAGCCTCCCTACATATCAAAGCTTATCTGGTTCACTTCTTTTCTTGATGACAGGACCCAAATTTGTCAAGTCACTGTAAACAAAGCAATTTGCCTAAAGTTATTTGTAACTCCTGTTAAATGTACTGTTCCTCTAAAGTTGTTTGTTATGAAAGAGCTATCATGCCAAAATTTCAGAGTACAATAATAAGAAAATAAAATTTATCCAGAATCCTAGGCAACTTCTGTTTGAAAGCAACTTATTTAATCTTCTTGAAGAGTTTCTTTGATTTTTGTTTTTCCCTGAAAAATGCCAAACCTAGTTTCATATGCCTATTCACATCCTCACTGAGCTTTAAACCATCTTTATATTGCATTTTTGTAGGAAATAACATTTATGTGTAAAAGGATTTATAATGGCATTCCAGATAGATGAGAAGTTAAGCATATTACTTATTTCAACACAGGACTCATCCTATTAATTTCAACCTCTCTGGAAGACTCCTGGAAAATGTTAATGTGGTGTCAATTGTAAAGACATAGATGTCTTTGTTCCTTATCTTTTGAAATAATCTAAATTACTTCACCTATGATACCTGTTAAGAACTTTTAGCTCTTAGTAATGATTACAATTAGTAGTGAATACAATTATGCTTTCCAATTTTTTATAGCTGGGAATTTTAAGAGTTTATATTATTAGTAATTATGTCCATTATGGGAAATGAAACCTCTTAAGTTTAATAGAATTGTCATCTGCTATGTATAGGCAGATAGGAAAGGGATTGAATAAAAACCGTATGTGCAGTTCCCAGTTCAACAGCCTGTCCTGTCTCTGACATCAGATTCCCTGGCAGGTCTTTGAAATTATATTCCAAAGAAACCACCACACCCTCTTTTGCAGCCTGAAAGATGCCAGTTGGTTCCAACACATTCCACTTACAAAAAAGATTAGCCATTGAGATTATTCTCTCTTGTGAGTCAAAGCTTACTCTCTAAATAAAGGTTAGGAACTTATGCACTGCGGTTTAACCCCAGCTCAGCCCCACATGCCTGTAAACCCACTCACCCTGTCTCAGTGGGATGGGGAAGAGAATCTGTAGGGTAAACCCAAAAATTCATGGGTTCTGATAAAGACAATATGTGGCCGAGCTCTCCAGAGGCTGCCCAAAGCCTTGGCTCGGTGCACGAGGGGGTGGCTCCTGTGGCTCCTGACAGGTTAAGGAGCGCAGTTTGTCCCAGGTCATGGGTGTAGCAACTGTTGGCTCCGCAATGATGGGAATCCAGATTAGGAAGGAGAGACAAAGGAGTCGAGGGGGCTCGAGAGGCCGAGTTCCAACAATATGTTTATTGTGGAAAAATCCAGAATTCCCGAGCGCAGAGAAAGGGCTGAGATCCTCTTTATAGGGAGTGGGAAGAGAAAATAACATCCAATGGGGAGAAAGGGATGGATTCGGGATAGGAGGACTGTCACATAACCCAGCCACTGAGGGGTAATAATGGGAGGGGAGCCCTTTGAACAGTCCAATCGAGGGGATAACGGTCAGGAATTCTCTGGAAGGAAGGGAGGGGGCTGAGGGTGATGGATAGGAGAGAGAGAGAGATCAGGGATTGACCAAGGAAGGAGAACAGGGATTGACAGGGCTGTTTCAGGAAGCTGGGAGGGGAGAGCCCAGGGGGTACCAACTTTGAAAATGAGGGGGTAAGGGAGAAACCATTGCAAGCAATGAGAACTGCAGTAAACCTAGAAACACAAAATGTCTGGTAACAACAATAGGTAAAATAAAGGACGTGCATACAACCACACCAAGACAAGGAACTAATTCGCCACTTCCCATGGGTAGTCAGGTGTTCAGCCATTCCCAGGAGAGCAGGGTTCCATCATGTGTATCAATGACCTGGGAAAGCAAACTCCATCACTCTGAACATGCCCCCTCCTTCTTCTTTCCCCACCTCTATATTTTGAGAATGGCACCATATAGAATGGAATATCCATTGGGTCAGTTGAAGTCAACTGTCATGGCTGTGTCCCCTCCCAGCCTTCTTGCTGATGGGGTGGTCTGAGAACCAGAAGAGGCCTTGATGCGGAGTGAGCCCTGCACAGCAGAAATGAAAATATCCCTTTGCTATCAACACATTTTCCAGCACAAATCCAAAACTCAGTTCCATACCAGCTACTGTGAAAAAAATTCTCTCTATCCCAGCCAAATCACTATGTTTCATCGCAGGGCGTAAAGCCAACCAAATAGGTGAGAGTAATAGTGTTAAAAGTATCTCTTTTTAACTGCAGTGGGTTAAATCACTGAAAGAGGTAAGAGGTATGAAGAAAGAGAAAGGAGTAGAACACAATCAACAGAAGTGTCTGTGTATGGTGAGATTTAAATGGATACTCTTTAAAATACATGAATAAGTTAAAAAAGTAATCAGGAATGTTTAGTTAATTTTCTGCCTTAAATTAGATTTTGTTGTCTAACACAATGCTATCATATTTTTAGTTGTTTTGTGCTCCCCTTTAAAATACTTTTACATATACCATTGTACAATATATCCTGCTGAGGAAACCCCTTAATTTATGCCTTATTATTCTCTACTCCAAAACATCTAATCGTAACATGCATAGAAATGTAACACTACTACAAATTAGTGAAGGCCTATATTTTTATTTGCTGTCAAAAAATTCCAGCTTTTCTGTTTGTTGTAACGGGACTTTTTTTCTTTTAAAAATCATAGAATCATAGATTAGAATCAGAGATGTGTTGGTTTTGCACGGCCTGGTTTTTGGCAGTGGGGGGCCACAGAGGTGGCTCCTGTAGGAAGCTGCTGGAGACTTCCACCATGTCCAGCAGCACCAATTCCTGATGGCTCTGAAGATGGACGTGCTGCTGGCCAAAACTGGGCTAATGAGATAGGTTGGTAACACCTCTGTGATGAAATATTTAAGAATAAAATCAAAACAAAGTGCACACAGTTTTTTCTTTTAGTCAGAGAAGAGGAGGAAATGAGAACATGTGAGGGAAAACAACATGGAGACACCAAGGCCAGTGCAGAAGGAGGGGCAGGAGGTGCTCCAGGCACCGGGGCCGAGATTCCTCTGCAGGCCGTGGTGAGACCATGGGGAAGCAGCTGTGTCCCTGCAGCCCCTGGGGATCCACGGGGGATACAGAGATCCACCCGCAGCCCCTGGGGATCCACAGGGGATACAGAGATCCACCCGCAGCCCCTGGGGATCCACAGGGGATGCAGAGATCCACCCACAGCCCCTGGGGATCCCCGGGGTGTGGTAAATGTTGATTACTAATTGTTCGTTAACCAATGTTACCTAATTGTTAGAGTTTCTTAATTGTTCTTACCCCCAGTTGCTCCTTCCCTACCCTTTATTTGTATCCCCTTTCGCGTTGGGTCACCTCCACTGCTTCCCAAGCTAGCAAGTGAGACTGCACACAGGACCATATGCAAAGGAGCTATGCAAATAAGGACCGGATAAGGACAATTTGGAAACAAAAACCCCTAAAAACAATGAACCAACCTACAAATTCCAGAATAAAACAACACATTCCAGTAGGGAAGAAGTTGGACTATATTCCTGGTCCATTTTCACCACTCAGACTTTGTCATCATAACCTAAACAGAACTTGCCTACAATGGAACCCCTAGACATTTGAGCCAACCAAGGTCTTCCTGAGGACTCTCATGAGGATGGAAGGCCCAGCTCTGCCGCCCAGCAAAGCTGTTCTCCTCTTCCTACACGTCGTTCCTGGGAGCAGTGGCGGGATGCGCGACCCCTCGGGCCCCCTCCCCAAGCTGTTCCTCAATAAAGGCATTAAAAAGGAGTCCGTCTCCTTGCCCTATTTATAACACGGGGGATGCAGAGACCCACCCACAGCCCCTGGGGATCCCTGGGGGATGCAGAGATCCACCCACAGCCCCTGGGGATCCCTGGGGGATGCAGAGATCCACCCATAGCCAGGGGGGATGAATGGGGGATGTAGAGATCTTGGAGGTGTTCACGCTGGAGCAGGTGGGTGCCTGGAGGAAGTTGTGATCCTGTGCCAGACCCGGTGGAGAGAGGAGGCCCTGCTTCCAGGCTGGAGCAGCCTGTCCTTGGAGGACTGCACCCTGTGGAAGACTGACTAATGTCACAACAGTTTTGGGAGCACTGTGTGCCTGTGGGGGGGAATTCATGTTGTAGCAGGTGCAGCAGGACTGCTGCTTGTGGCAGTGGAGCCATGCTGGAGAAGTTCCCAGAGACCTGTCTCCTGTGGGAGGGACCCCACAGCTTCACAGGGGAAGGACTCCTCTCCCTAACCAGTGGAAGAAAATCTCAGTGATGAACTGACCAAACCTCCATGCCCTGTTCCCCTGAACTGTTGGCAGAAAGCAGGGAGGGGTTGGGGGAAGAAAGGTGTTCTTAGGTGATTATTTTACTTCTCAGTATCCTCCTCTGATTCTGTTAGTAATAAGCTCATTTTTTACCTTTTTGCTCTTTTGCCCTTGAAGTGTTCTCTCCCAGTCCTTATCTCAATTAATGAACCCTTCATTAATTTTTCTTCTCTGCCCAGCTGTGTCAGGGGAGGGTGAGCAAGCAACCCTCGTGGGTGGCTGGTGTTGAGCCAGTGTCAAACCACAACTGAATAGAACCATGAATTGGGTTGGAAGGGACCTTAAAGATCATCTAGTTACAACCCCCTTACCATGGGCAGGGACACATCGCACTAGACCAGGTGTGGTCTAAAACAAAACAGTGGTTTTTTTCCTTTTAAAAGATCCTTTTTCCTGCCCCAGAATGATAAACCTCTAGAAATGTGCAATTTTGGAGGGTGGAACATCTATCAAAGTGGGACTGAGCATTATTTTCTTTATATCTATTAGGTATAATGTCACTGTCATTTTGTATCAATGGAATGATTTTTCATGTGTGGAAGAGATATTAATACAGCTTTGGTATATGTCTAAAAGTACATCCAGCCCTCATTTATTTTCTGGAATACAGTCTGAGTTTTGGAGAGAAAGACAAGAAATAAGGCACTATAATCACTTATATATACAACTATAATGAACTACTATGTTCACCACTGTTATGTACAATGATAAACCTTAATTCTGCAGATTTATCATATTGACTCTTGTCCTTTTTGGTAGGAATGGTCATCTTAAAATCTTGAGTGCATTTTAAATTCCATTATCTTTGAGAGATAGAAAAATCCTAATGCCTTTATTTTACAAGAGTAAGTAATGTTTTTAAATATATTTTAGAAAGAATAAGATGCAAAGACAGGCACATTGAGATTTTTTTGGAAGCATTTTAATTGAATATGTTTAATCTTATCTATAAAAAGGTAAGGATGAGTGTCTTTCACATGCCTAATTTTAACAGTAAAATGTGTATTTTTAATTCTGAACTATTCACTTATACAGTCAAACCAGAAAAATAGGCATCTGCAGATGGTAATTCATTTAAGCTACCTTCTGTTTGCATATTTGAAAATTTGTCTTTTGGTGATACTTCACTATTAATGAAAGTAGCCCTCAGGACTAGATCAGTCTGGATGTTCTTCTAAATAATAACTTCTCCTCCTTTTCAGACAATGAGAACAACAGAATTCTATAGATGACGATCTCAGGTAACTTTTAAAACAAGCTCCTGCCACTCTTTGTCCATACAGAGAGGCTGGATAATTAACTTGAGCTAAATACTAATTTTTGAATGGCTAAAATTAGGATATATTAAGCTCTTCCTAGAGCTACTTATATATAATATTTTCAGGGTCAGGCCTTAATTATCCTGATATGGAAACAGCAAAACTCACACTTCTGCACTGTCAAAAACTCTAAAATAAGATGTGTTTCTTTGAAATTCTTTTCTACTAATAATAAATATCACATGGGCTCCACCTTTTCTACCTGACAAGGTCTCACTCTATTGCTTGCTGAAAAACTGCTGAAGAAAATCAGTGTTCTTCCAACCAATATGCTTGAAATGACATTGTTAAGTTCATTATGAAGTTTTAAAATAAATTGTTCAATTAAAAAAGAGAAGAAAATAAAAAAAAAAAAAGAAACCATCTCTCAGGTATGTCAGTGAGAATCTCTGGTTGTTCTTTGAAGATAAAACTACTTGGCTGGCTCACAAATAATGTATGGCCTCTGCAGTAAAAACTGAAATAGTTACCAGTTCCTTCAGTAACAGTGCAATAGCCAGTGATTTAGTACATTAGATCATGTTTTCAACCTTGAAAATGGAAAGGTTTCTCCTTATTTGTAGGTAAAAACACTGAATATGTGCATCTCATTTGGCTTTTAGAACAGTGTCTCTAAGGAGCAGTATCTCTCCTGAGGTGACAGAATTTAGAGTTTTACACTTCACTCTTGAGAATGTGGCACCAAAATGTGCAAAAGCTTTAAGAATAGACATAACTAGACTTTCAGTGCTAAACCTTTTTCCTCTTCAGATCTTTTCAAAGGCTCATATTAAAAGACTTGTATTCAGGAATCTTATAGAACAAGTTTGAATTAATTGAATTTGTTTCCTGCTTTTCACTTGTCAAGGAAAAATTACTACTGGACACTTTCTCAAACTGTCAAACTTTTTATTTGTAAACAAGCTCTTTAAAATAAAGACAAAATTACTTCTCCTCTAAATTTATCTAAACTCTTTTTTTCTTATATCTAGGGTCTCTCGTCTATCTTTCTTTTTATTGCTCTAAACCCATCAGTGTTATTTTCATGTGAAATTGCATAGGTTTTGTATCATGAGAATCATATCTGCTCACCTTCTGTGTGCTACTCATTTTTAAAGTCTGTTACAGAATCTCAGTTTTGTCTTTTCAAGGTTATGGAGTCCCAGTCTATTGACTCATTCATCACTCCAAAGATATTCCATTATTTTGACCATTCTTGTTGCCCTTTTCTGTCTTCCTGATTCTATTATATTTTTTAGGCAGAAGGTCCAGATAGATTTTGAAATCAAGCAAGAAACAGGCAGGTAATAGATTCGTACCAAAAACCCCCAACTTTCTTTATACTTCCAAGTCAATGATAAAATTTAGTTTGCTTTTTAGTCATTATGGAATACTAACACAATGTTTTGATACATTTTATGTAAACACATCACTATCGCCTATAAATCAAACAAAACCTGCTATGTTGTTTTTTTTAAATTACAGACTACATGAGGTGTAGAATGAGTTAAACTCAAACACAGTGTACCTATATATATATGTATTTATATGTGAATGCATGTATATGTATGTATATATAATGTATATATGTCTGTGCATATATATACACACATATTTGATATCATTATCCCAGATAGTTTTTTTAGCCAATTAAAAAAGTAGATGATTAAGAAACATGATTGATCTCACCTACTTTGATATAGATTTCATGATAATAGGAATCCTGCCTGGGCCATATCCATTTTTCTCTGTGTAAGAGAGTGTGTCTGGACAGTGTGCCTGGGCAGTCAGTTCTGGAGTAGAAATCTCTTGCAGTTAAACACATCTGACCAAAAGTCTCACTGCCAAGTTCAGCATGAGACATGTACTTTGTGTTTTTGGTTTGGTATTGTTTTTGTTCTGAAGTTTCTGGTTTGCTTCTTTTGGGCCTCAAACCCATGCTTTATTGAATTTCAGCAAAGGTGGACAAAAATGTTGCTTTCTGTTATTAATAATCCAGAAAAATGTCATTTTATTTTGTTGGGAAATTAAAATGGTAGGATATATATATTTGCTTGTTTATCAATAATTTCTGAGAAAAAACAGAAAATTGGTAGAATACTGGCAGAGACTCAATAAAAAAATATTTAAAATTTCCTTTGTCATTTATAACTCAATATGCTCACATAAAGTAGAAAAAGTGTTTAAAAAATTCTCAGAGTCAAAAAAAAAAAAAAATCAAATTGTAATGTTCACTTTTTTCCATGATAAGGATGATATCTTGTACTCTTGGTGAAAATCAGTTCTGTCTCTCCCTAAATATGATACAGCTTAGAGTTTGCAATGTTCACTAGCAATAAGACACAGAAAAGTGTTAACCTTAGACCTAAAATGATATTCAGGTAGAATCCTATGAAGTAGAGAAAAATGTCAAATACTTTAATTAAAATGTATTTGGAAACCTATCTCTATGAAATATAAACACATTTGACAACCATGATTAAGGCTTTTCTGTGTGAAAATGCCAGCTTTCAGTTTCCTTTACCCTTCATATGTGCTGCATTTGGAGGTTAAACAAGAGAATTTAACACTTGAGTGAAATCATCACTGTTGCACTGTCTTCTGGAAGGATGTGACAAAGTGCAGTGACATTTCTAAACCTTTTGATTGCCAAGGACGATTAGATGCTCTGGTCCGGCAGAGGAACGTGTATTGTTTCTTTGTAGGAACTGTAAAGGAGTCAGTCATCAGATCCTATGTGCTTAGTAGAAAAGAGTATAATAAAAGCGAAATATCTAATCTAGAAATATCAGAAAAAATATCCAAGGCACTAGTTCCTTTGCCTGCTTTTTCAATACTTAGAACCATAAGCAGAGCCTGGAATAATAAGGTGATTATGAAACTATAAGTGTGTATTAATTTTCTATAAATTTGGTTAATCAAATGCCCCTCAAAGGAGATCAAACCTCATGGATACATGATAAAACTTTGTTTCAAGTTTAGCTACTTGTATGAGATTTATCTGTCCACAACTTAGTCACTTAAGGCAGCAGCTCAGCACCTCCTGGGTGCTCCTTTCCACATTCACTCCAGAATCCCCATTTTCCTGTTCTGGTTATTAGTCAAACATGAATTATTAAGGAGGTATTAGATAAACAGCAATGGAACACAAACTTTCTCTGAATCATGGTCAAGTTCCCAGTGTATATCCTCAAAACAGTGCATACTTGTGGGAAAGTTATTTTAAAAAGTATTTGTGCCTTTGGAATAAAGGCCATACCTAGCAGTGCTGGCACCTTGGAATTTTCTGCTTTTTTATCTACAAAGAATACATTACCTCATGGTTGACCTGAGAGTTTCAAAGTGTATGAGGCTCATCTCAAACTGCAAAATAGAGAAGTATTCCTCCTACCTCATCCTCTCAAATGTGAAATTAATTTATCTAACACATGACAGCAGAAATAGTATTTGCATTAAAATATATGGGTATATTACTTTGAATGTAACAATAATATATATATGTGTTTCTCCCTCTGATAAAAGAATTACAAGTGTCAATCATATTCCTAAATACATAAATAGAACCTAGTACATAAGATAGACAGAATGAACGCACTACAACTATTTTTTAGCTTTCCTTAAAATTAGAATTTTTTTTCAAAAGATTACAAGCTGCTTTTATGTTGTAGGACTCTGTGGTACCATCTGCCTCCTACATCTGAAGTTATTGTTATTTTGCACTCATGGATATCTTACAGCAGAAGCTCTGCAATTACATGGTGATTAGTGAGTTGTCCAGTTTTAAAAGAACTAGGTGTGCAGAAAGCATTGCACCAGTTGAACCTCTGTCAAGATATTTTGTGCAGATGGTGTACTGTTCACTAGAAAGTATAAATAAATGGGGAACTGGTTATAATTGAGAAAAAAATGGACCAAAATCCTTAGGACACTAAAGGAAAATGTGAAACAACTCTGTTGTTCTATAACAATTTAATATAATTGAAACCTCTGAAAGCAATGTATATTTCAGTCTTTCTACCTTTTTCTACTTGGATCTTTTATTTTGTAATGTCTACAAAGGTAATCATTGCAGAGGTTCAGAGCTACTTAGTTACAATTTAAGTACAAAGGGTGAGATAATCTGCCATAATTTTACTGATTTCTTTGAAAGAGATATCTCTCAAGAGACATTATCTGTACCAATATAAAAGAAAAAAAATGAGAACATTGACAACAGAAGCATTTTTTCCCTTTTTTTGTATCACAGTGACAGATTCACAGAATGGATTACTGTAACCTAGATTATTCCTCCAACTCAGATGGAATTTCATGCAGAATATTTCCCTGCTTTTCAGATTCCAGGCCCTCATACCTGTTGTATAAGGGCACCTGGATAAGCGAGGTAGTTCATGAGGAGCTTCCCTGAGCAGAAACCCATTTCCACTCCCCTCCATGTCAGAGGTCCCCTCCTTCTGCCTGGTGGTGAACTGATGCTGGGTCCCTTTGTTCCAAGGCATAGTAGAGTGTCGCTTCAGAAGCTTGAGAGTAATAATGCAGATGAGGGAGTAAAACAGGAAATTTCAAGTATATTGGGTGAAGATTGATAGCTCCGTGATGTATCAGAAGTAGAACTCTCCAAATATTCAGTATATAATTTACAGGCTTGGTTGAGTTTTATTTTGTTCTAATTAATAAATTTTTTAAAGTATATAGGCATTAAGACAGATAACATTCTATTGTTTCATACCTCTACTTGAGAAAATAGTATTTTCAGTGACCATTTGGAACCTCCTTAGCTTTTCTGAACTTTCCCACTTAATGGGATCTTCTTTCTAATGTCTTAAAATCATCCCCTAATGTCAGTCTTTATGGTTGACTTGGACAAACTAGGTGCTGTTAGTGTCTGTGCCATAAGGACCCATGTCATATAAAGCCAGAATTTCTTAAGTGGGTATTCAGACAATTTAAACACCAGCTGCTCACTGCTATAGGCGATATATAGCTTATTTCTCTTAGAATCACGATCCCTAGTACTTAGGAAGGCAGTCTGAGGAATGATGGTCATTAATATAAATAAATTCAAAGAAAAGATTAGCACAGAAAATTTCCATGCTTGTGCCAGAAAACATTGGCAAAGCCCTCTGATTTAAAATATCTCCTTGGCAGCTTTGATTATAGTTAAATCATAGACATATGGGAGGCGAATAACTGAATGTCATTTAAGCAGAGAGAAATTTTAGAATCAAAGAAACAGGGAAGTTCTTTCTTAATTAAATATCAATTTTCTTCTTTCTTCCCTGTTCTTTGCATTTGTAACTGATTCAGCAATATAATCAGTAACTTATTCCTGTTTTTTTTCTGATGTGAAAAATAAAGATTCTGATTGTTTAAGTAAATATTTGTATTTTCTTCATACTCTGGAATTATAGTAAATTATATTTTCTGGGAATATAGTCAGTATATACAAGAAAATAGAACCTGCTTACCAGATTGGAATACCTTCTGGACTTACTGCTTAATCAGCAGTTTCTTGAAAACAATCTACCTGTTAGAGATGTATATAACAGCAAGGATATGGTCTGATTGCCTTTGTTTATAAAGTGTCATCATTGATTCAGTTCTGAGGAGATTTAAAGTGTGTAGCAGTGAGTAGGGCAACTGTGTTGATGACTATAAAGATTAAAAGGAAAGAATCAATATCTGTTTTTAAACACTGAAGTGTCTAAATAATCTGTTATTTTTATTTTCTAGATTACCTTTTATTATGACATACATGAAACAAATGTGAGCCTCAGCTGGATAATTTTGTCCCCAGCGAGATTTTTCCAGTATTTTGAAATGCACTGGTTAACTCTGAATCCTGTTCATCAAGAGCTTATATAACTAATTCAGCTAGACTGCAGCTTAAAATGTTCAAATCTTTTTTTACAAGTATTTAACAATTAAAACTCAATCCCTGATCCTGCCAGACATTATTAGTGTATTTATGCTGTATATATACTTTAAATACATAATATTTGTAATTTCCTTCAAAAATTTTTGAAACAGTGAATTTTTGAACTCTAAGGACTAATCAGTGTATTTTCATAAATGTCACGCATCTGTAGTTCTGTTTGGTAACCTATATGAAAAATTTAATGCAATAGTAAGTAAAAAAAAAGAAGGGTCAGTTGAAACTTAAAATATGGGGGAGGGGGGAAATGTAATATTTTTTTGAAATTAATGTTAGGGATAAGCTTAGCTTTCAAAGAGTGACAAAGGCTACATCTACACAGACACTGCAACTGCAAAAGAAATGCCAAGAGGAGCGTGAAGTGAGTAAAAAGAACAGTGCAGCTTTATTAATGGTAAACAATTTGGATATTAGAATAAATGTTAAGCGTGGGCTTGTCCAAGGAAAAGAAGTTTTGTTCAGGTTAGGAAGGTAGTTTTGGGGCTGCATTTTTCCTTTACTATTACTGTAGTTTAAAAGCTGATGTTTTGATTTTTAGATCACTTCAATTTTAAATGTCATACTTAAAGTATGCTTAGAAATTTTTTCTCGTGTCCATTCATTGATATGAGTGAAGCTAATAACCAAATCTCCTATGCTTTGTGTGGGAGGTGAAATTGATGGATTAGGGAGTGTTTAGATGAGACAAATCTCTTACCATGATTTAGCTTTGCAATAACTACTGCAGACTTTTAGCCCTATGTTAAAAAATGGATCAATAACCTTGAAGTGAGAGTAGAGCAAGAACAAGACACATTGGCAGAGTGAGCACCTGACAAGTTTAAAACCATTCTCTATCTGAGTACAAAACACTTGCACATATTTACATACTCCTATAATATTATCACCAGTCCAATGCTCAACATGGGGTCTTTCAGTGTGTGGCCAAACCTATAAGATCCCACAGAACCATAGCTAATTAATTTAATTTATACTAAAAAATATTTAACCTCTGTTTTGTAATCTTCTTCACCCTTACTGTTGTCTGAAGTAGTTGAGGTTTTGTTTAAACTCACTGTATGGGATTACTCTAATCCTGTTTTCATACAGGAGACCCAGTAATGCCCCTTGTATTCTCCTGTGCTTGGCATTCACTTTGTCTGTACTACCCACATTATTTATATCATTATGCATGTCCAGATACATCATCCAACAATCTGATACTGAGCCAAAAATTACTGAGGTAACACACATTCTTTCTCAGTTTTTTGTTTGTTTTTTTTTTT
>VZTR01023017.1:34195-49324 GCA_013400775.1 Chaetops frenatus | reverse complement strand
AAAAAAAAAAAGATGTTGTATGAGACTGTAAATACAGATAACTAAATATAGGCAAATTATTAATCTATTTTTGGTGCAACTGTTCTACTAGTATGAGTAAACCATAAATATCGGGATAGTTGGGACAGAGACGGGATTACTCTGGTATGATTTAAAGTTTAATTTATTGCTACAGTTTTATGAAGGCGTGGGAACGTCTTCACAGAGTCAGTTAGAGGTCAGCTATAGTACAAAGTGCTCACTACAGGTTCTCTATGGGGAAGTGAGGAATTTATTAAAAATGTGGCTCGGGCATGGGTCGGAGTGGTGTCGGTCCCGGTCTCAGCAGAGTAGGGGGGTGCGGTGAGCTCGGTGGGGCTGTGGGGGGCAGGGCCAGTGATGTGGCTTTTCGCAGGGGTTTTGAAAGACGCGTTAGCAGCAGAATAATTGCTTATGATCTCATTAAGTATATGGCATGCTGGAAGTAATTTTACCATAGTAGTATCCCTTAATGTAGCAGCATTGTATAGCTTAACACTAACCGAGTCTCAGAGAACAAGGTTAATGCTGCATCAGCATCAGCAACAGGAAAATTTCTCTGTACCTAGGATAAGAGATCTCTGGGCTCATCCTCGGGTACAGCACCAGAATTTAATGTTACTAACACCTGTAGGCAATTGTATACGTCTCTTTGTCTCTTAGACAATGTACTTCCCATAGTTTACTTTGGGGCTCACCTGACCTCCTCCAGTCAGGTGACTCTCGTCAGGGGTCGTATCGGAATTCGGCCTGAGAACCCATTCCTCTTTCATTTTAACAGCCGTGTACCTCCGTTTGACCTTCCCTCCAGGTCCTGATTTACGCGCCTTCCTCCAGTTCCCCAGAGAGGTCCCGAATGTCGTCTTCCACGTTCCTCACAGGGAGCACCATTATCGGGATGGTTGGGACAGAGGTGGGATCACTCTGGTATGATTTAAAGCTTAATTTATTGCTACGGTTTTATGAAGGCGCGGGAATGTCTTCACAGAGCCAGTTACAGGTCAGCTATAGTACAAAATGCTCAAACAAAAAACATTGTTTTAATTTTTACACCAATAGTTAATGAAACCTGTATTACATGTCTGTCACACTACAGACTTTTTCATCCAATCATATAATGACATACAATTCTATATTACTACATTTTAAAACTTCTTACTTCATTCTGTAACTACTTCTATATCTAAACTTCAAACTTCAAAATCTTCTACTATCCAGCTGAATATACTTCTTCTTGAACTACAAGCCTACATTCTTATTATAAGTCCCTAAGTCTAGAAAACTTTTCTACGGCCTCAAGTCAAATATAGTACACATTTCAAACTTAAAGTCTACAAGCACAAAGTCTTGAAGACTTTCTGTACCTTAAATTCTGACACATAAACATTTATTTTTGTTTGCAACTTTGAAGTTCAGCATTCTGATGATTCTAAACTGCGACACATAAACATTTCTATTTATTTGCAATTTTGAGGTTTGACATTCTGATGATTCTAATAATGCTAAGGCTGGACTTAAATAATATAGAGCAAATAAAGAAAAAACATACTTTTGGACTCATATATGCCTAGACGTTGGCTATGTTTTTTCCCTTCTGAAAAAAAAGCTGGTAACTGGGACACAGACCTTTATTATCAGGCATCTGCTTCATTTAGTGGTTTTTTGGTCATTAGATTGACCTCAGAAAATTATTCCATTGACTGTTCCTTTGAGGGTCTGCCACACTGCCACTTCAATCAAATATATGTTTCAAAGGGAACATATACAGTGAAAAAACAAAAGACAAAATAATCCATTATATCTAAGAATAAGCTTTCATGAAATATCATTAAATCATTAGAAGTTGATAATTTTGAGTATGTAGATAATTAAATAATCCATACTGGAAGGTGTTGAAACATAAACTGGGTGGATTATTTTCTACTTTTTCTAGACCAAATGAATATTTCTACAAAAAAAGTATTTTTTAAGAGCTTTATTGCAAACAGGAAATATTATGTGAATTCCTAATACTTGAATTTGGTTCTCATGTATTTTTAAGATTAATACATAGGTGGAATCTTCATGAATGTATAATTAAACTGCCCAAGTATTAATATTAATGGACTATTCATTTATCCAGAGATAAAGATGATTACAGGTCAGAAGTTATCATTTGACCCAGTGGTTATCCAGCTTGACATTGTGATTAATGGGATTTACACAAAGGAGTGGTTAATTGCTGCTTCTGATAAATTCTATTATGTTCACTTGTCACTAGTCAAGTATTGAAATAAATGAGAGATGATGTACAATTCAGATAAGGAATCTGATCAAAGAAACCTAGCTGAAGAAGGAAAAGAAAAGTAAATAACTTTTGAGTGCACATACCCTGACCCATCTATTATGAGAAGAGTTATATAGTCTGCATATATCTTATAACTAAATAAAATTATAACATTTATGAAGGATGAAAGAAAAAATATTTAAAAGATTATTTAAACAAGTTCACTTCTTTAGTTTTCCATGTTCTGAGGTAAGGGTATGGGCTGCTGAAGAAATGAATGTCATTCATACAAATAAGGGTCTTGCTGAGGACTTTCTTTATTACTTTCAGGGTACTAATTATTCTTTGTGTTGATTGCTATCCAGAGTAGAGAAGGGATGACCTACCCTTAATACGTGTTCTTCTTTGCAGCCTAGTAATCTAATCTATGGGAATTAGCAACTTTTAATGAATCAGATAAATCAAATGGACTAAGACACAAAAAGACATAACAGGAATTAAAGATAAAGTTTTATTTCTGGGAACATTCAAATTAGTTAGTAAAAAATTTAAAATTTGTTCCTAATACAGTTTTCCAACTAGAGGGTGGTGCTCTCTCCTTCTAAAGGCTAGAAGGAGGTAGTAGCTGTTGAGATGGGGTTTACTCTTGTTCCCTCAAAACTGTTTCTTCCCTGACCTATAGATTATTCTCATTTTCTCTTCTGCCTTGTGATAGTTATGGCACGTTTTATACAGGCAATATTTAGCACTAGCCAATCCTTTTGTTCTCCAAAAAACGTTATATTTTTATATGTGAGTACTTCAAGCTGATTAAAGACATGGGTGATGAGTAGGAGCATATTGCTTTTCTTAATAGTCTGAGTTTAATCTGTCCAAATAATCTGATTTTACTAGTAGGTAACATCAAAAAACATTTCAAAAAGCAATATTGTTACTTACATTATGCAAAAGTAAATTTAGGTCAATGGGGCTTATTAAAGATCCTGATAGATTAATGTGTTATCCCTGTTTCATAAGCATGGCATAAATCATAAAATTACTCAGATTTCTGTAAAGCATTTGCTATGCAGTTACAGGCAGGTTATTACTCAGACCAAAAGAGACTGTATTTTTTACATATTTTCCTTTTCTGTTGTGTGCTGATAAGCCATGGCTGGAAATTACTACAGCAAGAAAGGTCTGTGTACGATAGTCAATACAGGATCAATTTCACACCAGTATTAACATTTTGTGAAAAGGAAAACTAATTGGTTCTAGAAATAAATTTTCAGTAAAGATATCATTAATATCATTGCAGAGGGTCCTGACAGTATAGAATACTTCATGTAATTCTGAATTTGCATTTTCACATTATTAACTACATTTTAAAACATTCCACCATGGCCAAAACCTACAGGTGGTAAGTCAGTTTGGACCTAGTTATGAAATTCACATTTGGAATGGAAAGTACTGGCACTAAAAGAGCAAACAGCCACAGGGCTGCTTTACCTGTTCCATCTTCAGGCAACATTAAGTTCCCACGTAAACTTCAAAGAAATCTGAAGCCTGGGAGGGTGCTTCCTGATGGAAGTAAAAGGAGTGTCCCAGCTTCCACAAAACAGAAAAGGGCAAAACTTCCCTGGGGGAAAAAAAAAGAATAGAAAATGTTATTATTCTGTGGTCACAGAATCATAGATTGGTAAAATGCCTTGGGTTGGAAGGCACCTTAAATGTCATCTAGTTCAAAGCCCCCCTGCTGTGGGCAGGGACACCTTTCCCTAGACCAGAGACTCACAGCCCCATCCAGCCTGGCCTTGAGCACTTCCAGAGACCCCTGGGTATCCATGAGGGCCAAAGGTGTGCTGGGCTGCACTGAGCTCAGCATCACCTGCTGACTGTGGGCAAATGGACATCCTTCAGACACCAAGAAANACTGCCTCAATGTGCCTTAGTTCTTTCTATGCTCAAAGCTCTATTGTGTAACTACCTTTCTCAATATGCCTTTTGTCCTTTGTCTTTCATGCTCAAAGCTCCATTGTTCCACATATTCATAGCTCTAATTGATACATATTCACAGTTTCTCACATCTTCACAGCTCTAATTGAACACAGAAGATCCCTACAGTCACCAGCTGGCCAAGGGAGGGGATTGTCCTGTTCTACCTAGGCATGGTGAGTTCAGGCTATCAGTGAAATTATTTCTATCTTAAAAGAGGTTCTGTGAATCTTACTAAGTTTTGAAAAGGTATAAACTTACCTACTTAAAAAAGAGTACTTGTTTCTAAAAGAAATCACTCTGTTTGTCATAGTATAGACAAAATCTAGAGTTTGCATTGTACACCTCTTCAGTAAAATATCATTCCTTTTGCAGTTTTAGACTGCATGTGTATGTACTATATATACATTATATATATATGTACTTTGTTTACTATTTCAGTAATTTTGCTATTAATACAATTGTATGTACCCTTTTTCTGCTTCTTTACTCTTCTGGCAGGTTTTTGTCGCTACTTTGGATGCAGTTATTACATTAATAATGCATAAGCAATTCTTTTATTGTGATATCTTGACAAAAATGAGTTTGTTCAACTGTAGTAACAACACAGTGCTGGCAATTGGTAATTTAATGAGAGACTTTTATTGCTACCAGGGGAAAGAGAAGTGGATAATCAGTACCCTAAGGGAAATATATTAGTGCTATAATTCAATTCCTAAGTGACCTGGCAATTAATAACCAATAATGATGAGGGCCAAAGAGCAAGAGGATAAGATATGCTGTAAATTATTTCATGAACAGTCTGTATGAGAAAGGGCACAGTTCTCAGACATCTTATAGGCCAACAGAGAATTCTTTAATACTCCTATGTCTGTAGGTGAACTCTTTTATATGAAAAAAAAATATAGTCATCATCCTCTAACGATGATAAAATGATTACATAAATAATGTTAAATAATTTTGCATGGCTGAAGTATGCAAAGCTCATCAGTTTAAGCAAAGTAGGGTTCGCTAACACCTACATTTGCAGAAAGTATGGTATGCCTTAGGGATAGAAGTATGAAACAAGATGGATAATCATGCAATTTAATACGTGGTAAAGGAAAATAATCTCTGTCAACAAAATGCAGAATAATGCAGTGTAAGAGCAAATTATTAAGGGAAAAAACTGAACTAGTATTGGGATAGAAGTTCCTAAAAACCTGTGCTTTATTCTTGGTGGTAATTCTGTGTGTTATTCTTGGATTTTCATTTTTTCCACTTGCTTTTTAAGTTTACTCTTAAATATGTACTCACAAAATGTAAACTATTACAAGATGTAAGATTGTCTCACTACTGGGCTCATCCTGACACTTAAATATTCATATAAGTATCAAGTAGCAATATAGTCAAGCTGCTTATCCATTGGAAAACAGAAAAAACAAATACAGAAAAATATTTTAAAAAGCCATAGCCACAAACATCTACACAGAATCATTTAAGTTAGAAAAGACCTTTAATATCGAGTCCAGCTGTAGACCTGGAAGTGTCACAGGGTTAAAACTGTCTAAAAAAATACAGAAATATTTACTTTTGATAGTGCAAAACCTGTTTTTTTTCCCGTAAGAATATATAAAAATATAATTAAATAAATTACATATAGAAATGGTCGATTATAAAATATACCTCAACTTTACAATGTCAAAAACAAAAAAATTACTTTAGAAATATGAATTATTTAAGTAATGCAGATATGAAGGACACAAGGGCACTCAGTATTCCAAAAAAGATTTCCACATACTTGAAATCAAGGAATTTTTCAAATTGTTTTTATGCAGAACCAAGAAAATTGGGAAAATTATGGATTTATGCAGACATTTCATATAAATTCCAAGCAACACAAACATCAAGAAATAGAGTTCACCTATACCAAGGAAACATTTCTTTACTGGGCAACATCCTTAGAGAGTGGAGTTCAATTTCTCTGTACAGCTAAATTGTTAAAAAGGCATTTGGCATAACTTTGGTTTAAATCACTTTCTACTCTTCAGAGCAGTTCCTTGGCATGTGTTGAAATTCAGTATAGGGCAAAGAGAGTTCCAACACACAGTCTGGAAGTAACCCCTGTAGTCTGCTTTCCAACACAGCTGAACATTCATGCTTGCTAGTACCGTTTCAGCCAATAAGTTTATTCTGAGGACTTACATAGAAATGGAGATGAAATTTTCTACCTTTTTCAGAAAGATTTATTTCATTTCAAAAACTTAATTTTGCTTGAAAATGTGTGTGAAGGAGTGTCTTATTTGCTTTATCCCTTCTAATTACATAGGCAGTTTTATGAATACTAGAAATGTTGTTACTTCAAGTGTCTTGTTATTATGATGACCAAATGTTTGTGTGACGTTTTAGAACTTTGATCAGAATAGGCCCAATGATTTTAATGCAAATAGTGTGCTTTTTTTTCCTTACTCCCCATTGTGACTTAATCCCAGCCAGCAACAAAGTGAGCTGCTCTCTCACTCTCACACCAGCAAGATCAGGGAGAGAATCAGAAGAGTAAAAGCTAGAAAACCCATGGGTTGAGATACAGACTGTACTAGAGAAAGAAAAAAAGCCATGCACACTAGAAAAACAAAACAAGGAATTAGTTTACTGTTTCTCAAGGTCTGGCAGCTGTTCAGCCATCACCAGGAGAGCAGGGTCCCATCACACATAACAGTGACTTAGGTAGGAAGAAAACTACAAACACTCCAAACATCCCCCTTCCTCCTTCTTCCCCCCATTCTGTACACCGAGCATGATGTCACGTGGTCTGAATTATCCCTTTGGTCAATCAGAGTCACTCATCTCAATTCTGTCTTCTCCCAGCTTCCCATTCACTCCCAACCCCCTTGTCAAAGTGGCAGTAAAAAAGTAGAAAAGCAGCATTACTCAGCAATAACGAAAACATCCCTATATTATCAACACTGTTTTCAGGATAAATCCAAAATGTAGCCCTATACCAGCCACTGTGAAGAAAATTAACTCTACCCCAGCCTAAGATCTTAAGACCACAATTTGGAACTTTGTCAATGTGAACAATATTTTGAACATGAGGAAGGCTTGAGTTAAATCATAATTAGTTTTACTATTTAGAAAAATGGTCGCTATTCTCAATTAGCATTTTATTTCTGCCCTTCTACTTTAATCATGTACCTCTAAATTTCTGCAGTGAAAAGTATATGGAAGAAAACTAATATACCTGGAATTGGTTAATCTTCTTTTACATTCACAATAATAAAATTAAATTGTTCATGCTGCTTTTCAGATGTTGGATGTTATAAAAAGTAATGAATTAAAATGTTGGTAGTGCTGTGCCCTGTAGGCAAATAGAGTTTCTATTATGTGACAACAATTGTTCACACACAGATGTAGAATTGCAACTTGATTTTATATTGAGAGCATGAATGGAGAGGACACTGAGGTTATTCTCTACTCATTTTATGCAGTTCCAAAAGCTCTAAAAATTTTTACCTAAATAAACAAAGACATACAAGGCAAAAAGAACAGCCATAGATGAAGAAACTAGCAATGGCTATATTTTGCTGTTTTATACCACCAGAACTAGTTAACCTAAAGCCTTTTTTGGCATTGTGATTTGCAAATGTGCAAAAATAGTGTCATCACAGAGAAAAAAACGTTCAATAGTATTCACATTTTGTTTACAAATTACCACATCCAAATCTACCAGAAATATAAAAAACTATTTTAAGTGAAGTATATGAATTAAGTAATTAATCTACTAAATGGAGATGTAGATCTGAATAAATAATTTATTATAGTATCCCCTTTGGCCAAATTTCTCATGCTAATTCCATCTGATCCTTTTCTGACTATGTCTGATTTTTTTTTCTTTCTACTGTGAATTGAAATATTGCTCCTGCTACACCATTTCATTGACAAGTGATTTACATAAGAAACTAAACATATTATTTTTTGTTAAACAGGAGATTTAAGTCCAGATTCAAAGAGAAGACCATGCAGAAAGAGGAAGCAGAGGTTAATTGAAGGTGTCCCCAACTAGTCTGCTACAGAAAGGCTTTTTAAATTATGTTTATCTACCTGATTCTTTCTTATTGCAAATGTAATAATTTTGAACTAGTCAGCCAGTCATAGGATAGCTTTACATCCTTAGTTTTACAGTCTTTGCAATACCATTTTATGTCACTCCTGCTCAAAGCAGGGTCAACTCAAGCTTGTTGTTCAGGAGAATTTTCTTTTGAGATTTGAAAATCTCCATGCATGGAGACACCAAAACTTCACCAGCAGATCGTTTCAGTGTTCAATCACCCACACAGTAAAAAATTTTTATTAATTTGGGGTACTGAAGGTAACTGGAGAAGGCAGGAGATCATGGAGAATCTACAGAAAGCCGACTACACAGGAAAAATGAGTGTAAGGATAAATATAATATATATATATAATTAAAAGATGAAATAGAGATGGAGATGCTTTGCAGCCATGAGATGAAAGTGACAATACTACAGTAAAGTGGTATTTAGTATGAAAATATTAAACAAGAAGAAATTAACCTTTAATTCTTAATACTCCTGACTGTTATGCATGTTTGCTCTCACACAACCTGACCAACACAGAAAAGGAAATTTTTTCCTCAAAATAGGTTGAAATAAAAAATTAATGCTTGGTGAATTTTCCAGACACGGTTATGAAATGGAATAGTTTGGATTTTTTTGGTCTGTTTTATTATATCCCCAGATAGCGTCAGTACCAAAGTTTCATTTTCTGGTGTGATAGGGTTAACCTTATGACTTCTGCAGGTGAATCTCTGCACCCCTGTAGACCATTATGGGCTGCAGGGGCTCAGCTGTCTAACCATGGGCTGCACGAGGGTCTGCAGGGGAATCTCTGCTCCAGCACCTGGAGCACCTCCTGCCCCTCCCTCTGCACTGACCTTGGGTCTGCAGGGTTGTTACTTTCACAAATTCTCACTCATCTCTCCAATTCTCCTTCTGAAGCAGCTTTTTCTCCCTTCCTCAGAGGTGCTACCAGTATTGGTGATGGACTCGTCCTTGGCCAGTGGTGGGTCTGTCCTGGAGATACTTGGCTTTGGCTGTGCCTGGGATGGGAGAAGCTTCAGGCAGTTTCTCACAGAAGCCACCTCTGGAGCCTTCAGAGACTTGCCATGCAAACACAAAAAATGCATTCATAGAAAAATGCCTGCCTTTTGTCAAAATCTTGTGAGATTAACACAGGTATGGTGGCAATAAAGGTAACAATGGAAAAGGATATCCAAAGGTTACAGAATCTGCTCATTAGAGAAGAACATCACATTTTTATAGTTGTGACCTATCACTGCCATCAGATTATACAAATAATTTGCAATTAATAAATTTTCTATTAAATACATTCATCCAAATATCGTTTTAATAATTGTTTAATAATAACAACCTAAATGTTAAATAGTTTTTATGAAAAATGTAGAGAAAAATAAAACAATAAAACATCAGAACAGTTACTCCTGTAAGGTCCAGCAGTGATCTGTACCTATACGGTAATGTGATATATTTGCTAATAATTACTTTGCAGCTTTTGATCACCCCAATGTATTGTTAGCTAACCATGGGGATTGCACTTGAATTGAGAAAATTGAAACCCCATGGACTGAATGAGTGTAATAGACTGCTCTGTATGTAAATTATATTTATTTGGCTGCAGCTAGCAAGATAAAATGCTTAATCGAAAAAACTAATAATCACAAAACAGAAGTTCGTCACTATAACTCATTTCTGTGGTACATGTTACAAATTTAAAAAATGAACACTAGAGGAAACTATATATAAAGGATCCCAGAGGCTCTTAAAGTATTCAAAATGGATCATAATTTAAAAGCTGAGCTATGGTAATATTATTTTATTGATGGATTGTGCTCATAACTTGTGACTGTGCAGATAAATTATGTATTTTTTAATCTGAAGCAAATAATAGAAATATATTAATGGTTCTATTGAAATTCAGACCTTAAGTGTCATAGTTTTGTTTGCCTTCCTCATGAAAAGGTTCCTCAACACAATTAAACAATCATTAGTCATCTTTAATTGATGTAGGTGTTTATCCTGCTTTCACTGAAATTAGAAACAAAATTTTATATACTTAATAGTAAAATATTAAAAGTATTGTTTCCATTGGATGGAAACATGCTGGATTTAAAATAAGATACAGATTTCAGACTGAAAATATTTTACTCTTTAAAATCATACAGTAAAATCATGGAATCTTTTAGGTTGGAGAAGATCTCTAAGGTCACTGAGTCCCACTGTTAACCCAGCATAGCCAGGTCCATCACTTAACCCTGTCCCCAGATGGTACATCAATGTCTTTCGAATATCTCCAGACATGGTGACTGAACTACTTTCCTGGGCCACCTGTTCCAATATTTGAACAAGTCTCTCTCTGGAATAAATTTTTCCTAATCTTGAGTCTAACTTTCCTTTGGCACAGCTTAAAACTGTGTCTTTTGCTGCTTCACTTTTTGCCTGGGAGAACAGACCAACACCGACCTGGCTACATCCTCCTTTCAAGGAGTTGTAGAGAGTGATAAGGTCTCCCCTGAGCCTCCTTTTCCTGACTTGTGCTCCAGATCCTTCTCCAGCTCCATTGTCCTGCTCTGGATATGCACCAGCACCTCAGTGTCTTTTCTTGTAATGAGGGGCCCAAAACTGAACACAGGATTTGAAATGCAGCTTCACCAGTGTCAAGTACAGGGAGAAAATCACTGTCTTTGTTCTTCAGGTCACACTATTTATCCTACAAACCTGGATTCCATTGGCCTTCTTGGCTATTTAGCCACATGCTGGCTCATGTTCATCTGATACATTTTTTACTAAGTGAAAAAAAAAATTGCTATATCTATAAAAAGAGTTATGAGGAAAATGAATGCTCAGTTTAAAATTAATTAGTCACTTATGCAGACTCTTATACTGATGAATAAAATAATCTTTATTTTCTGAATTGAACTAGAGTAGTGTCCTAGGTTGACTGTATAATGCTTTCATCCCCATTCATCTGTTTAGTTCAGAAATAAGTTTTGTACCTTCAAGACTGGATCTGAGAGCAAGTGCTGGAACCAACCTGAACCAACCTCGTTATTGGCTCACCTGTGCTGGAACCAACCAGAACCCACCACAAACCCCATAAAAGCTCTCACCAGAAGGCTCCCTCCTGGGCTGCTGTAGGAGGGTCCTGCTCTGCTTGTGCTGGGTTCCTGGTGAACTGCTGAAGCCAAATGTTTTTTGGGACTATTCTGCTATTGTTCAATCCAAGGGACACCAAGATCATCCCCTGGGGGCCCCCCAAGCTGCACTGCAGCTGGGATGCCAGGCCCGAGACTGAGACTGAGAGAAGAGCTGAGGGCACACTCACTGAAAGGACTTTTCTGAATTTGCCATCTCTCCAGAATGGCAAGAGAGTTTATTGTGTAGACTTGTTCATTCTTTATGCTTGTGGGTGTTTTGTTTTGTTAAAGAAATAGTTTTTTTCCACTCTTCTCCAAGAAAATCTGTTTCCCGAACCAGTTGAGGAGAGGGGTGGCTTGGATCTGCTTTCTGGAGGGACCCCTTCCGGAGGTTTCCTCCCAAATTTGTCCTAAACCAGGAGAAGTGGTCAAAGACTACATTGAATTTGAAGACTACTTTCCTAGACCAAATGTATTGGTCATGGGCATGGTCCTGCAGACAAACTGCAAGACAGTCTGTGCAGAGCATATACAATTACAACATTGTCTGGTTGTAATCAATAGAAAATATACTATCAGCTTCTGATGAAAGTTAGACCATATATTGATCTATTGATTTATTTGTTAACTTACAAATTTTTCCACTCTGGCAAGCATTGGCACCTACATAACTAGTACAAAAATAATAAATTATAATATATCACTTTTCAATTTAAGCTTATCCACAGAAAATATTGTCAATTTGTCCAAACCACTTCTTGGTCCTCGAAATTAGGATATCCACAAAGTAGAATGGTATATACATAATCTTCAAAACTACTTTGAAATTTTCTTTCTTCTTGGAAATAAGTGAGAAAAAAAATCATTTTACACTAATTCAGTCTTTTCCTACCTATTTTAACAATGAAAATGAATGGTAGTAGGGGGCTGAGTGAGACCAATAAAAGAACAAAGATAGATGCAAATTTAATAGCTATACTTATTAGTGTCAGATAGGCTAAATCTTACAAACATTTTCACTCTTGATATTACATAGGAATAATCATGTAAATTTGATTCTATAAATCATGAATCAGCAATATTAAAGTCTTAAATAATCACAGCTGCAATTCCTTTGTTATAGAGCCTCTAAACTCAGAGAAGGATCTTGTTGATGTTAATAAGCAGAAGAGTACTACAGCAATAGCAAATTAAATATAATTTACAGGTGACTGGGAGGACTCACAATTAATTGATAGTCAAGGTGAAGTTTGAAAGAATTAAAAGCTGTGTTATGTCTATTACACCTGATACATTTTGATCTGGATGATAAAAAACTGTAACTCTTGCCTTTGGCTACATTAGTAACATTTAAATACACTCTTAAAACCTCCATAAACATTTATCAGTTTTCAGATACAGATGCACTCAGTAAAATATAAACCAAGATTCTTCCACATGATGAGAGACAATATAATCTTAAATGATCATGGACTCAGATATTTCTACACCAGTAATGACCAATAAATTGTCATTAAATGTCCTCAGAAAATCTGTTTCCAGCTGTCATGCTAGAAGTAGCTTAAAAATTATCACATCTATAAAGGGTGGGAATGAAGCCCTCAATTCTACTCATGTTTTTTACATTAAGCAGTTTTTGGATAAAAACACTCATATTCAATCTGGGAAACGACTATATCTCATTCTTGATGCTTGTCCTTAAAATTCTTCCTCATTAAAATAATTTTTTGAAAATCAATTTTCTTTTCTTTAAAACAGATGAAAGTGAATCAGCTTTTTTTCATTCATGAATCTAACTACCTATAGTTAGAACATATGTTAGCTTTTTGGAAACTACATTCTTGGTCAGAAATGACTTAACTTTAGCTGAATTTAAAAAAATAAAGTAAAAATCTGACTCTTTCAGCTTTACTGGAAACATTTTACATATCCATCTTGAAGAACATATCCATCACATGTGATTATAAATGTGAGGAATCTGTATGTGTTTAAACATCATTTGAAGCTAACAAGAATTCATGCGTTTTCTATTGGACTCCGTAGAGATTTAAGATAACTCAAAAATAATGCTATGAGAATTATTTCAAGAAACTAATATCTGGATGTGAATCCAAGAAGTAATGAATAGTATGTTGGTTGTAAACATTTCTATTTATAATATAATATATTTAATTATATGTATATTCAAAATATATTCTTCATTAATTTCATCTTACTAGCAAAATATGCTGCATTTCTTTAAAGTGATGGGAGAATACTGTAGATCATTACCAAGGACATTAGACTTTTCTGTGCTCAATCCTGTATATATATGAATGTTATTTAATGAGTTGGAAATGGCAGTAGATTATTTTTTTGGTTATTATTCAGTAAAATGGTGAGGTTTTTTATTGAAAGATCCCAATTATAAACACCTGATCATATTCACCATCTGCTCCCAAACAAGTTGACAAGCTAAGAAGGCTTACACTTAAAATGCTCCATCAGAATAGAAGACTTTTATACAAGGATTGTAATAATCCCAATTTAGAATAGAGATGAAAGTGTATATTTCTATTGGAGAAGATATTTGGACTGCCCTTGTCATATGGGTAATGGAAGTCAGGTAAAAGCAGCAATATAAAACGAAGTTTCAATCATTTGTCTAAAATGAATCATAACACAGATAGTTGTGTTACTGAATTTGGATTCAAATTTGGCTTTTATGGTAATTTGGTGTAAAAGATGGAGCTTTATAATTTTGTCCTTTTGTGTTTTATGTATAATTTTAAAAGACTGTATAATGTAGGGGTTTTTTTCTCATTATTAGATGTATCTGATTATGAGCTACAAATGTGTTTTAAATCAGAAAATTAATTTACAGAATTTTTTTCTCTTAAATAAGACAGAAAACCAAAAATCATCAAAATTTCTCTATATGAGAATTATCTTTCTGCTTCTGTGGGAAGCACATATTACATATGAATATCCTTGTATTCAATAGAGGCATTCTTTTTTCAAGAAATATATGTGTTATCATTTACAAGTCACTTTATACAAGAAAGTAAAATGTTCAGTACTGTCTATTATTTATATCTTAATCCTGTTATTGATGTTTTGTCTATCAGAATATAGGTACATGAGGCAAACTTCCATATAGCTGAAGTATTCTGCTCAAAATGCTTAGGATATGTGAAAATTCTTGCTGGCCCATATATTTTCAGTCATATGAGCAAAAAAGTGGGGCAAATGAAGGTTTGAAAGACTGCCATGAGATTTGTTGCAGGAAGTTAGTTTATTACGTGAAAATGTCCATTCTAATACATGAACACTTAAATGTATAGACTTCATAGATTCAGAAATAAACCAAACAGAATTTATCCTAANCCAATGTTATGACTGTCATAATTTTTTGACTGGACAAAAACAATGCTCTCAGGATTTGAGATTTACTTCAGATAGTGGTCATGGAGGAATATTGTGTAAGTTGACAACAGAGGAATGTATTTCTCATAAAGTGATTTAATTAAAAAGCACAATTAAAAATTAAAACTGCTAAGAACAGTAATTGCTCCACTAAAATGGGAGTGACTATGCTAAGGAAATTAAGTAATGTTAATAGGGAAGTAATTATTGAAGAACAGTGATAAACTTACTGAGATCTAGTCAGTGTTCCTGAAAA
>VZTR01023017.1:15788-33942 GCA_013400775.1 Chaetops frenatus | reverse complement strand
TTTTTTTTTTTTTTGCTTTTTAATCTCTTGCTCTTTCTTTTTCATACAGAAATGAGTCAAGTGAAGCCATTTAAACCAGATTTTTCAAAATAAAGTTTACCCGGAGGATCAGATTTAATCAGTCTTCTCTCAAAATACCTAAAGAATGACCTGAAATTTCACTTATTATTTTTATTTATATTATTATTTCACTCAATAGAAAATCCTGAAATATTTCAGTTTAGATATCACTGTTAAAAATAAATTCTAAAAACTTTATTCCATATCCAATCTTTTCATTTTTTCTTGGCAGAATAGTCCTTGATTGTTTTCTAGTGAGAAAAATTAAAAATAGGTAGAGATGGCTGCAGAAATAAGAAGGGTCTTGGCAGTCCTTAACATGGATTCACAATGGGAAAAGCACTTATTAAAACACGTCAGAATAACTTCTTTTTTTTTTCACAGCCAGGAAACATCTACCCTCTCTTTGTTGAGCTCATAAGGCTGTTGTAGGCTCAAAGGGTTAATACTATTTTTTCATAAAAGACTCTACTAGATAATGTCAATGTGACTGCAGACTCAGTTCTGTTTGGGCTTCCTAACTACTTTTGCCACGCCATCCTTTTGCAGCCCACATGTCAGTCCTTCTATAACAGAGGTCACTGCATGTCCAGCAGCCCCCAAATTGCCTCTCCTGTCAGGACAGTGGAAGCCTGAGACTCCTGCTCTTGGCTGATCTCAGTTCATTGATATGGCACCTGCTGTTTGCAAATCCAAAACAGTAACTGATAACTAACCAGCATCTCTTCATCCTCTACACTTTAAACCATAAATTGTTTCAAATTAATTTTTTCTGTTTATCTATCCATTTTGCACTGTGCATTTTGTTTTTAATAGAGCCTTGCATGCTTCATTGCTCGCTGTGGAAATGTAATCATATTTTTTGGCCCTTCAGAGTAAGTTATATCAATGACAAAAAGACCAGAGCTGGAAAAAAATCTTCCAGATCTGCCAAATATAGTTTTTGGATCCCAAAGGGTGCAGGATTGGGATTTAAATACAGCTGAATTTGGATTCCCATCTTCAGGCCAGTGTCTGCCAGAGGCTGCACTGTGAGAGTTCAGTGACATGAGGAAAAAGAAGGAAATGGGAAAAAAATTATATGTACTTATTTTAATGACTTGCATCTGCTATCTGTGAAATTTCCCAGTGCAGGAAAAGAACTGTCAAAAATTTACATAAAATTTTCAGCCAGAATATCCCTTATGATTTTTCACTTCTGGTTCACATAGATTAGTGAACTAGACTCAGCTGGCACAGGTAGTAGCCATGGCTTTACTTGGTCTTCTGNTTTTTTTTTTTTTTTTTTGCGCCCCTTTTGCTTTTGCAAATACCAAACAAGATTGAGACTAAGTAAAGAAGAGTGATTTAAGTCCATTCCTCCATGAAAAACTTATGCCCTGGCCATCTGGCAACTCCTTAGGTGGTAACTAAAGATGTTCTGGTGATAGATGAGGTTGCATTTGTGAACTTTATGAGCCGTGGTAATAAGAATCTCTAAGTGTTCTGCCAAGTAGCAATGGCACAAAGGTTCCATTAATCTTGTCTACACCAGCACAACAGTTGCACACAACTGTTTCCCTGATGTACTCAGAAGGTGGTGTGAGCTGGGCCACTATGTATTTTGCTGGGCCAGTTGATAGTGGTAGTAGCTATCCACAGACACAAAAAATATCCTATAAAATGGTGAAATACTATCCCTTATGGCTGCATTTATGCTGAAGCATAACTGTTGGGGAGTCTGGATAGGTTATGTCTGTGTCATCAGTATTGCCAAAGCAGCTGAGAGGTTCATTGGGCAAAGCCTGATATGATTGCACACACAACTACTAAAAGGTATCATGGATCAGGAACAGGGAAGGTTACTTTCCAAATGTTTTTTTCAGTCCTTGAACGGACTATTAGCAGAGCAATTGTAGTTGAGGTTGCAAGCTTCCAAATGAACCAGTTAAACTGTCTTATTGACTGCGACTCTTATTGCTATACCAGTCCTTTTCCATTTTCTTGTGCACAGAACACAATTTTTCTTATCCAACAGTTTTTCTTCTGCTTAGTTTCCCCACATTTTACATAGTGACCCTGTGCAAAGAGGCATCATTGCTCTAACAAACCAGACATTGGTGGGAAATGGTAGCTGTACAGTTCCATTTTCATTTTCCTTTCTTTTTAACAAGTACAGACCTGCCAGTTTGGACTAGTCTAAATTAATCTGCATCTGTACCTTGTCTCTGAACAGCTAAGTTCAGGTAATGTGCAGTGTTTCTTCTTAGACCAATGCCATTGATGGATGCTGCTTGTTGCTATTGCTGCTGATGTGGTTGCCCAAGGCAGAAGATAAAAACATCCTAGTGCTCCAAATTTGACCCAGTGCACAATAACTGCACTGGTAGATTTGTCCCACTTTGGGGTACAAGGAGTCATTTTTACAGGGGTTGATCTGATAGCCAGAGCCAACAAAGGACACTCTTGAAATGGTGATATAAAGTGTCTGTCATAACAAACCCCACAGGAAAACAGAAGCACAATGCAATGAATGCAATGAATGCAATGCAATGGGAGAAGCAAGGCAGCATATCTGTGATGTCCACTTACAGAGTGGACTCCTCTGCTTTCTTGCCAGTCCATTGTTTCCTAGTTGGAACAGTCATGTACCCATGCTGTTTACAGTCTCAGTTTTCCACAATTTGAAGATCATTTATCCAGTACCAATTATAATCAAACCAAACCTTTGTTCATATCACATATTTTTTAAATGTTTCTAGTAGTGAACATAACTCCTTTCATCCTTCTACGATTTTCTTTTATGTATCTATGCTCCTGGTTTCAATTTCAGTTCTTGAATGTCTGATGGTTTTAAGAAATATTCAGTATATTTATGACTTACTTTGTTCTTAAGGTAGAACAGAACTTTAAATTAAACTTTGTTTTCTGGTATTTCTGTGAGTCTTTTTTCTGTGATAGGCTTTCATTTCCATCAGATTTAATAGGATTCTAAACTGTGTTTCCAAAAATGAAAAGAATCATAGTTTATATGTATGAGTTTTTTAAGGTCTGAAAACATTCTTTTAAATTTTGAGTTGTTCTGAAATTATTAAAGATTATTTTTAAAATTAATTGATCAATAACAAAGCTATTAATTTTTCTTCCTAACAATCTTATGAGAGGTGGCCCTTCTGAATTTTTTGGGTAGGTCAGATATTGCTGGGTAACTAATTCCTCAGTGAATATGAATTCTCTTTTCTCAGTTTCTGTAATATTTATCATTCCTGTAACATTAAGAGACTTTGTTACATTGCATAATCATTCTTAATATTCTTAGAGTCATAGAGTGGCTGGGGTTGAAAGACATAAAGATCATCTAGTTCCAGTCAATCTACCACAGGCAGGGATGCTACCCACTAGATGAGGTTTCTCAGGGCCTCATCCAACCTGGCCTTGAACACTACAGGAATGAGGCATCCACAATTTCCCTGGGCAACCTGCTCCAGACCCTTGCCACAGTAGAGAATTTCTTCATGATATACAATCTAAACCTGACCTCTTTCCATTCAAAGGCATTCCACCTTCACTATCTGCCTGCATAAAACTTGCTTTCTTCTTTTTTTTTCTTTTTCTCTAGACTGAGTAAACCCAGTTGTCTCAGCCTGTCTTCATAAGAGAGGTGCTTCATTCTGATCATCTTTATGTCCCTTCTCTGGACAGGTCCATGTCCTTCCTGTGCTGGGGACCCAGAGCTGGATGCAGCACTGCAGGTGAGGTCTCACCAGAGTGAAGTGCAGGGGAAGAATCCCCTCCCTCACCTGCTGCCACTGGTTTGGATGCAGCCAAGGAGGTGATTGGTATTCTGGGCTGTGAGTGCTGGCTGTGGCTCTGTGTTGGCTCACACTGTTGGCTTGTGTTCAGCTTTTCACCCATGAGAGGTCCCCAGTCCTCTTTGGAAGGGGTGTTCTCAATCCTTTTGTCCCCCAACCTGTACTGAACTGCATGTAGTTCATACAGGCTCACTTCTTGAACTTTTGCAGGTTTCTCTGGATGGTCCCATCCTTCTGTTCTTCATCCTCACCACTTGACCTCATGTCATCTGCAAACCTGTCAAGGGTGCACTTGATCCCACTGTCTGTGTCATTGATGAAGATATTAATTGGTCCCTATATAGACCCCGAGGGACACCACTCGTCACTGACCTCCATCTGATGAAAAACATTGATTGCACTTGAGTTTTCCCTCTCTATGGCTGGTTGAATAATTCTTCTGGGACTGGGAATACTCCAAATCAGAATATTGTTATGGAGTTGCAGGTAACCTAGGTCTAAATTATTCAAACATTTCCCAGAATAAATTTTAGAGGTTATCTAAAATTTTAGGTACATCTCACACAAGAATGGTTAAATCTTAGCTGTATATGAGATGCATCATTGCTTTAGGGATTTTCAAGAAAATACTACTAAGTATGGATAACATTTTTTTTCTGCTGAGGAAGCATTTAATAGTTGAAAGTCTTGACCATGTAGCAGCATGGATTATCAGAGAGAAGATTTTCAAGACTTACCTTCTTTAACAGGTTTAAATAAATGCTACTGGTCATAAAACTGTTTATGATGTCATTATTTTCTAGACCAGAGAAGTTATGTACACTGTTTACAAAATAAAACCACCAAAAGACAAAATGAGGCAAACAAAATATTTTCTTCTTGTTGCAGGCCTCTGGACTGCATTTTTGAGTTGTATTTTTTTCCACCCAAAATGATGCAGATCAAAAAAGACCCAGAACTTTTCTCTAGCTTAAAATATTTGACCTCATTAAGTGTTATACTTGGTCACTAAAAGATGAAGTGTTTTTAGCATTCTCTTTTACCCTGTAGCCTCAGTAGGCACATGGACACAGAATATTTTGGATATCTTTTAGAGAAGTAATATTCAAGCATATACTAACGTGGAGCAGGTTTGGCTTTTTTATTTTGAAATCCATAGTACATATTGCTCTGTACACTCTCAGGTTAAACCTGCTTGGGAGTCTTTTTCAGTCTTTAAAATATCCAGTTCTAGTAGTGCTGTGCCTGACTTGGGGAAGATACTCATGTGCAGTTTACTCAAATCTAACAGCAGCTGTCTGCAGAGCAGTGCAAGGATGTGTGAAAACTCCCGTCTCCTTACTGATTCCTAGCAAATCCAGCAGGATGATTCTATGTATGTTCATTGTCTTTGATGGTAGTACTGAGCTGATAATTGTTGTATTTATATCTTCCCTAAATAGAAAATTCTGACTTTAGGGCATATTATTAAGTCTGAGGAAATTTAAATGAGGATGTTAAAAATTTGATATAAGTGAGCTATGAGACCCTCAGGACCTTCACAGTATGCTCCCAGAAAACTAATCCTATACAGCATTAAATTGCTTCTCCATCCTTGAGGAATTTTAGGCTTTTTATTTCAAATAAGCTAATTGCCCACCATTGTTTGAACATATATACATACAACCACACTGTGATTTAGCATAACTCTCTCATTAACAAAACTGAGCACAATTTTTTCTTCATTCTCCAGAAAAACATCAGCATCTGTGTTAAAATATTAAAATGGTTTTTTTACATTTTTTGATCTAAATTAAATTTGAGGCATATGAATGCCTTTTTTTTTTTTTTTTTTTTTTTTTGAGAATATGGCGTTTTTCTAAGCAGTCTTTGCTGGATATAATATTTTCAAGGATTGTTTTGTTTTAAAAAGAAATACATAGCATTGATCTGAGAACAACATTTGAAAATTTAGTTCATTTACTGTGTTTTTTCCCATCATTAACTGAATTTTGAAAGTTCAGACTTATTTTTAAAAAATATTTTGATATTTACATATGAATTTTTATATTATGAATATTATTTTATAAACATAGATGTGATAAACAAATTATTCTAATGATAATTTTAGTACTATAAAGAAGTAAACGCACATTACAACCACAACTTGAAGCCCTTTTCAAGGTGGAGATAATTATTTAAAAACTTTTCTTAATATTTGAGCTGAGAAAGTATTGTGCATGACATCAAGGAGCCATCTTCTTTGGGAGTAAATGTCTTTTGTAGATTACTTGCAAATACATTAAGACTAATGAAATGTTACATCTGACTAAATAAATAAACAAACCCAATTTCATTTGGCATCACAGCAGATGTTCCATTTAGTTAAAAAATAGGCTTTGACAGGATAGCTAATAGTGACATTGTTAGGACCTGAGATACTGGATACCCAAGGTCAAGAATTTATCTCTTTTTATTTGTGAATCTCTTGATACTTCAGCTTAATAAATAGCTCAAGCTGTGTTCAGTGATATCAGTAGGAATACAATAAAGCTCCTCTTTAGAGGGGTAAAAATTCTTGACTTTATTTACGTTGAGCAGAAACTATTTAAGGAAGACTTTGATGAAATTAATAGAGTTCTTTTAAAAGGAAAATATAACTAATATAAGAAATCAGCATTAAAAATTAATTAAAAATTTAAAATTAAAAGAAAAACAGTGAACATCAAAGAGAAGCAAGTAAATGAAAATAAGTGAAAAATATTTTCAAATAAATAATTCAAAGCAGATAAAGTAAACATTAAGGTGAAATTTATGCAATGGGCAAGAAGGAGAGCCCTGGAAAATACTGCTAGTCTCATTTCAGTGCCTGGTAAATTTATGGAGAAGATTATTCTGGAAGGTATTGAATAACACCTCTTAAATGGCAAGGTAACCCACCCATCTGATCAAGAGAAAATAGTCCCTTAAAGGCAGAGGAGCCGTGTGGAGAGCCCTTGACAAATTAAGGGGCTGGCCAATCACCAGCCACATGAAGTTCCAGAAGGGAAAGTGCTGGATTCTGCTCCTTGGATGGGGCAACCTGTAGTACCTGCAGCAACTGGGCACGAAAGAAGGACACAGTTTCACCACAATTAAGAGAACAGCCGAGGCCCTCAAAAAGAGAGAGAGCAGTTTATTATGGATACACAATTTTATAGGGTTTGCAAAGTGGGAGAAGATTGGAAGATGAAATCCCACCTCTCAACCAGACTGGTGAAGTGACCAGTCCATCAGATTCCCTTCTCCAAGAAGGAATGTAAACAAAGCCAGTGTTTTTAGTAAAATGTGTGAGAAAATCTGACGCGAGAATATAAACTTTTCAGAAGGCTTTTAAAAACAGGGTGACATCAACCCAGGATGTATGGACAGACTGTGGAATGAGAGACTGGACAGCAGTGCTACAAAAAGGGACCTGGGCGTCCTGGTCCATGGCAAGTTGAACCTGAGCCAGCAGTGCCCTGGCAGCCAGGAGGGACAGCCCTGTCCTGGGGGGCATCAGGGACAGCATGGCCAGCCAGGCAAGGGAGGGGATTGTCCTGCGCTGCTCTGCACTGGGGCAGCCTCACCTCCAGTGCTGGGGACAGTTCTGGGTGCCACAATGTAAAAAAGTCATTAAACTATTACAGAGAGTCCAAAAAAGGGCAATAAGGATGGTGAAGGGCCTTGAGGAGAAGCCATATGAGGAGCTGCTGAGGTCACTTGGTCTGTTTAATCTGGAGGAGACTGAGGGGAGACCTCACTGTAGTTACAACTTCCTATGAGGGGAAGAGGAGGGGCAGACACTGGTTTTGGTGGTGACCAGGGACAGGACATATAGGAATGGCCTGAAGCTGTGCCAGGGCAGGTTTAGGTTGGACATTAGAAAAGGGTTCCTCACCCCTTCAGAGGGTGGTTGCCCACTGGAACAGGCTCCCCAGGGGAGTGGTGACAACACCAAGCCTGACAGAGCTCAAGAATTGTTTGGACAACACTCACACATATGGTGTGATTTCTAGGGATGGAGCTGTGTGGGACCAGGAGTTGGGCTCAATGATCCTTGTGGGTCCCTTCTAACTCAGCATATTCTGTAATTCTTTGATTTTGTGATTTGTTTTTATTTCTAAAAAATTACACCCTTTCTTTTTTACTATTTATTTGTCAGCTACTGTTCTGAAATTTTCATAGTATGCCTTACAAATGATGTTGACTTTAGAAAGGTATCTATCCTTGGAACTACTTGGAAAATACTTGCAGTTGGAGTGAGTTTTATAAAAATAAAGCTTTCTAAATACTAATCAAAAAGTCTTACATTAGAGACATCTTGACAGTCTATGATTTATTTTTTGCATTTTACAAAAGGAGAATAATACATGCAGAGTAAAATGCAAGGCTCTAGTTTGTCCCTTTTGTATGAGTTATACCTTCTCCTTTATCCCATGACGTAAGATTGAGTTTTGAGTTAGCTTTGAGTTTGAGAACTTTATTAGTAGCAGAGTTTCTGGGAGAGAGGTTGTGGGGAGGTGGTGCCTGCCCACAGAGATCATTTCAGTTCTCTGAAAAATACATGTAATGTATTCTCCAAAAATATTTATGGTTATCTCCCCTTTCTATTATGAGTGAATGTTTTAATGGTCTTACCTTGAATCTCTATAGCTCAAAAATGGCAAAGTGGAGTGTCATCAAATGTCAGCAATGGCAGGAGACTAATGAATCCATGAAATTGAGGCAAAACTTTGATTTCAGTGCAAAGTTTGTAAGAAAATTTTTGATGTAATTTATTTGACGTTTCAGTGACAAAATGGTGATCCTAACATTCCAGTCTACTTAGATAATTGGCTGATTCATTTTTGCCTGACACACATCACAGAAGCCTATCATAAGAGAAATAATTTTATTAATTTCAAATAATATTTTAATTTTCAGATTCTTATAATCAAAAGGAATGTGAAGAACTCTGTTAAAGCAAATTATTTCTGAGCAAATGTACTGTAACCATACATTCAATTTTTTTCTTAACATTGAAATCATAACCAGAAGTTACTTGAGGGCATTGCACTTGATTGGCCCTCAGCAAATTTAATTTGCATGTTTGACAAATGTGATAACTCAAGAATTCTGAGCTCCAGTTCTGCTTTTCATACACTGTCTTTGGGCACTTGCCCATATAAGTGGCTGATTAATTTTCTTTATGAAGGGAGTTATTGTAAATTTATATATCTCATAGACTTGAGTAATGTTGGCAAAGCACCTTGGAGATACAGTAAATTATTTAAGTAATTTTAATGTAATCAAATTAAATTTTATACAGACTAACTTGTTCTCCAATATGGACTTTTTACTGAATAAATCATTGCTTTTGACGTCTGATTCTTGTTAATGTGTCAGTGGGCCATCTAGTTCCCATTTTAACATTTTAGGAGTAGTTTTTTAGATTGGAAATTTGATACAGGACTTTCATTAGCCTAAAGATAGAATTTTTTTATTACAGTCAGGCTTTAAATCTAGAAATTCCTGGGGTTTGGGTTTTCAGTATGTGTTACAGTGAGCCATTTAACACTTGTTTAATCATTTTAGTCTGAACTTGTAAACAACAAAGGGCAAAAACTGTGAAGGCAAAAATGATAAATAAAAGAAGAAAAAAAGCAGTAGGATTGTTAACTCAGCCAAAGATGAAAGATGAAATCTGAGTTCCAATTGATGTAAATGAGACGCTCTTTAGTTTCTGCAATTACATTTATAAGCAACAAGAGGAGCAGAAAGATATGTGCTCGTTGTTTTGGCTGTGTTTTGGTTAGGTTTGACAGGGTGTCACACAGGACAGCTGGGACCAGGAGCTGGGAGCCACAGGGACTCCCCAAGGCATCAGGATGGACTCTTGCAGAACATGTTTCACCACCCCAGCAGGGCAGAGGAAGAAACATCACTGCCCTGCACCTGTTGGCTACACTCTTGCTGTTACCACAGAGGGTTTATTTGACTGCCTTTACCAGCAGGGTAAGTGACTGTCTCATGTTCAGTGTCTGGCATGCTAGAACTTCCAGGTCCTGTTCTGCAGAGCTGTTTTCTGTCCAGCTGACTCCCAGCCTTTGTATGGATTTATCCCATCCCAGCTTCAGGAGTTGCCATTTGTGTTTATTGAACTCCATAAAGCTCTTGTCAACCCGTTTCCATAATTCGTGAGATACTGAAGCTCTGCTTTCCAGTAAAGCCTCCTTCACCAAACCAGGGTCACCTATCAACAGTGCATTTCATTAACCAGGCCATAATTAAAGTGTTAAACCTTCTTGATTCCAGTCTTGACTCCTGAGGAACAACACTAATGAAACCTACCAGTTAGACTTCAGATAACTGATCACAACAATGTGGACTCTGGGGTCCTGGTTTCCTGCCAGCTGGAATAATCTACCTATCCATCTGATACCAGACTTTCTAGTAGGCAGACTATATCTGTAATAGGATAACTGGTTTGTATATGCATGACAACAACACTCTCTGCTTTCAAGATCTACACATTCTTAACTATGAAATGGACTTGCCATTGGAGACATGAGGACAACATGGTGCCAGCATACCAAGCATACTCAGTTAAGAAATCTGAATATTTGACATTGTGTTTTGGGGGAATGAAATTCTAGGTTGTTCCTGGCTGGTTCTTGCACAGTCATATTCATTCTGGAAAGATCTGTTTGGTCCAAGTTGGCTAAGACAAATCACAAATATTTCAGCCTTTTATGAGGTTTTTCTCTATTTTAAGTTCAAACTGAAGAATTTACAAAATCATGATTTGGGCAACTATTCAGGACTTCAAATATTTCCTCAGATAAACTTCATCCTTAGCAGTTCTAAGAAGTGTATCAATGTAACCTGGTGATTATGAACCAGCAAGGCACCATTGTGTCAGCTAAGACCAACAGTGTTCTGAGCTGCATCAGGAGGAGCAGTCCCAGCACTTAAAGAAAATTCATCATCCCTCTTTCTCCTCAGTACTGATGAGGCCACATTTGGACTGCTTGAGCTGGTTCTGATCTTCCCAATATAAGAAAGATAGGGAATTTACTGGAGAAAGTCCAGGGAAGGGCTCCAAAAATTATTATGGGACTGAAGCACTTAGCTTAGAACATTGAGAAAGCTTAATCATATTCAAAATAACATTTAGAGTTACATTAAGAACCCCCTCAAACATGTCATGAAACCATAAAAGCAGGACAAGCCCTTGTTGTGTATTATTAATGGTGTTCTCCAGGTTAAACTAATCATATTCATAGGTTGTATTACACTATCCAAAGTTCTCAAATTACCCGCAAGTAATTTAATATACTTGAATTGTATGTCTACAAGCACTTCCAAAACCCATTTGCATTCTTTTCATTGAATAGGAGGTTATACAGGGCAATATGATAGAAATATACTTTAAAATGAAATCTTCCTTTGGAATGTCAAGTGGATATATACCAGAGAAAACATATTGGCTCTGTGCTTTAAAAGATGGATTCAATAATGTGGTCCTGCAGTAGGGCAAAAGTACTTAGGTCACTCATGAAAGGCTTTATGCCAAAAGGCTTATACAAACCTTATGGGCACTGACCCACAGTGACAGCAGCTCTCATCAGCTTTTGCTGTATCCTGCAGGATGGAACAGAAGAGACTCTTCCTAAGCACAACTTTCTCACCACTTTAGAGCATTTCAAGGGAATATATTAGTCATTGTCAACACTCAGACTGTGTTTGGCAATACTTCATTAAGTAACAGACATCTAATTAGTGAAAAAGGGTTCATGTTAAAAATTTCCTTCAGATGAAAAATATTTTAATGACTATATAGTTGTCTATGTACATATATTCCAAATATTTGTCGCTGTTAGACCTACCAAGAAAAGAAATGAAGAAAATAGAATATAGAAACTGAGAATTGTTCAGGTTGTAAAAGACCACTTGAGATCATCTGGCTCAGTCCCACAGGTCAAGGCATACTGTTGTGACAACCACAGTAATCTTCTCATCTTTCTCCTTGGTTCTGCACAAATACAATTCTCTGACACAAATTTCTTCATTTTTTTGCTGTGTCTGTCTCGTCCACCAGTATTATCAGCTCATAATCCTCATTATTCTGTCTCAGGACATGACATTTAATCCTCTGCTTAAACCATGCATTTTCATTAAATGATAATTTTGTTCTCTATACCTTAATAAAAAGGTCTTATACAAGGGACACAGAAGAACAGTAGCATCTTTTATTACATGCAGTGTAGCTTCTCTTGAAGTGGGACTCATGCTAGAGGAAAGAGCATAAAATCAGGTGACTTTGAGTGGAATCCCAATAAAATCTGAATGTCTACATTTTAGATAGCCATCCATAGTCTCAATTATTTTGACATATGCCAACACTTCCCTAGTCAGAAACCACACAGCACTAGTTAAGAATGGTTCCCATTAAGTATTTTAGACATGTCAGCAGTTGGTATGATGAAAAAGCTTGTTTAGGCATGTAAACATGAGCAGAGCTGGGTCAGTTGGAGACAGAGACAAGGACAAATTCTTACTCTGCTACATTTGCTGGTCCACACACTCAGCTCATTTAAAATTGTTCATGTAATGCCTGTAATAGAGAAATACAACTTCAGGGAAGACTTTCCTAGGCTTTCTTGTTCATTAAGTACATAAGTAATTGTTATTTTTATGTTTCTGATTATAAGAAAAAAAAAAAAAGATCTGAAAGCAGATATGTTTGAAAGTTTAAGAAAAAGGGGACAGATCTTGTCTTTAGTAGAAACTGTTTATACTATATCAGCTCTCAAGTAATTTTCACAAGATGAGAAAAAGCCCAAGGGACTAGAATTCTCTTTCTAAATATTCACAAGGGAGAATTATATACAATTTCCATGATATTTAATAAACCCAGAGTAGCAAGCATATGAGATTGAAATCTGCTAAACTGGGTGAAGTTCTAACATCTGTAAGACTGGCTAGGATATTATGGGTGTTTAGAAATCCCATACATTGAAAACTTAAATACAACTGCATTACAGTAAGTGCTTAAAATCTCATGTTCTAAAAAGTAAAATGTTTCAGGAGTGCTAGAATTTAATTTTTAGTTCTTGGTTCAATGACTGACACCCTTCTCCTTGTTACCCTTGTCCCTTTGATCAATCAGTAAAGGTTAAGGTTCATTTTGCTTGGGTCACATTATCACAAGAAGTCAAGAACTGTTTCCATATTGAAGTCTGGATAAGGCTTTCTAACACCTCTGCTAAGGATTCAGAGAGTACTGCCCCGTGGTAAAGCAGAACTAGAGCTTAGAGAGGACAGCAGAAACCTTATAAGGGATCTGAAAGAGAGGTGATGCCACATGATCTATTTGGAAGTAGCAGAGGGATTTTAAAAAATTAATATGGATATGACATTAATATTTAAGTACTAAAGATGCAATTGTAAGCAATTCTGTGTAAGAGCTGAATGAACTGGAAACACTAAGCATTGAAAAGAGCCTTGATAATGCTAGTAATAACTAGAAACAATGCATAAAACAAAATACTAAATACTTTTTTTCAGTATTTACTGGCACATCAAACGTAAATATACTGTGGATTTGGAGTTTTTTGTTGTTTTATGTTTTGGATTTTTGGTTTTGTTTTCTTTTAAGTATGTGAAGCCTTGTCAGAATAAATCCTACAACAGGAAGATATGCCACTTTAGCCAACCACAAACACCTTGGCAGATCCAAGAATGCCACAGGATTCTCGTCAACATGCTGATGATAAAAGCCATTAGTGGAATTCTTTCTAGCCTGATGGTTAAATCTCACAGAATAGTTTAAGCATTTGTATGCAATGCTCAGAAGAAAGAACTAAGCTGTTATTGGAAATCTTGTGTTGAGAGATTCAGTTTGGAACTCCTGCTCAGATACTGATATTTCTAAAGTATGTAGAGCTGATAAGTTTTTTAACCCACATGGTTTTGAACCTAATGATTGCATGAAGTTTGTTTAATATCTTGTATTATAAATAAATTAAACCCTTTTTTTTTTTCAGCAACCAATAATCACAATTGCAATATATAATAATAGGGTGTATTTTAAATGTATTATGGAAATTAAGGTCTCAGATAAAGTAGTTGGAGAAAAATTAAAAAACAGGAAAATTAATCTATTGGGGAATGTCTCATGACATTGCCTCATTCCTATATGTATATGTATGTATGTCTCTCATATATAGATCACATATATATATATATAAATCTATAAAAAATATATTCACTGACATATTTTATGAAATCATAATAAGAATGACAAAAATCTTGTTAATAACTGCTTGAGGTCTATTACTGAGAAGGCCTAACATAGTATTTAGTAAAGTTTTCTGTCATTTTGGGTTGGGTCTTGCAAAGCAGATTTACAATTGTCCTGTCATGTAAGAATTAATGGATTAGACTCAAGGCCAATAAAGACCAAGTAGTAGACAGCAAGGAAAATGTTGTATCATAGACAGTTGAGATAAACTTTTACAGTTATATGATCTGGACACAATTTACATAACAGAACAGAGTCATGTAGGAGTTGGTTGAGACAATTACAAATTTTTTTTTTTCACGGTTTTTAATCCTGAAGAAAAAAAAAAAAATTTAAGATTTAGGCCTTGAAAATGTAGTGTTGTTTCTCAGTGCTAAAGAAAATTAGCAAGGACAACCAAGTAGTTCAAGGCAACATAGCCTGGTTTGAATTTCATGAAAAAATAAAGAAAATAAGTACTAGGAGATTTTATTTATAGAAAATTAAATTATTAACTCACAGTTAATGTTAATTAATGAAAATAGGTCTTATTGAACAAACTGGATTCCCTTCTTTCAAATTTGAAATATATGTGATAATGATAACTGTATTGACGGTAACAGCTTCCTGTAAGGTATTTGTGACAAAGTCCTGGATATTATCTGGAATAAAGATTAGCAGTACTTGAAAATAGTAATGCAAACATGAGGTGGAATATAAAGCAGATGACACATTATGATAGATGAAACACAATTTCTTATGTGAATTTCTACTGACATTCCATAGGCATAGTAACTTCCAACATTGTTAAATGTTTAATCAATGAACCAGAAGTAAACACAAAATCGCTGCCAGTAAAATGTGCAGATGAAAAGACTGAATGATTGATAAATGATGAGGAGATATGAGTTTTGGAGCACTGAGCCAGTTCTAACATAAACAAGTTAATAAATCCTGGATCAGAACTGTGCAAAAGGGGAGAATTGGCTGTCTGAACTGTAGAGTGGTACACAAGATATAAGAATTTCTTTTCCCCCTCCAGATATGCCATCAGACCCCTGAAACACTACCTTCATTGTTCTTGCCATTTTTGAGAAAATATTAAAGTTTTAGAAATACTTAAAGGGATAAATCAATTGCCAGAAAAACACACAAGGCTTGTAGGAAATGATGCAGAAGAATTCAGAACACTCTATTTGTTTATCTTAGTGGAGGTAAGACTGGAAGATGACAGGGTTACAGTGACTCAGTGTCATCACAGAAGGAGTATGCAAGTATTGATGGAGTCCTGAATTGCAGAAAGGCATATCAAAAATCAGGTGTATATTAAAGCAGGTCACATTTAAATTAGAAATTGTATCTATCACTTAAAAGTGAGGGAAATCCTTTTAAAAGTATAGTCATGAGTTTCTTACTGTCTTTATGTGTATCTGCTTGTCAAACCAGGTCACATAGCCAAAAGAAGTCAATATGGAGGATGAAGCAGCCTGGAACAAACATAATATTAGACAAGATAAAATACCATCCTGTCTCAAAAATTTGTGAATTTCTTGCAAAAATGCACACATAGCTGCAAATTCTAATAATTAAAAGTATTTTTGCATGTATGTCTTTAACGTAGAGGCATTTTTTTTTTTTTTTTATGGCATTTGGTGGCTTCCTTGCACATTTTAATCATTCCTTCTCACATTCCTTCTCATTACTTCATTTTCTATCTGATTCTGAGGTCAGATACTCTAGAAGCAGCCTCTACAAATTAAATTCCTCTAATTTGTACAGAACTGTATGAACAAAAAACCTGTGACATTTAGCCCAGGCTGAGACATCAGCCAAACTATGCAGAGCAGGAGAAGTAATTGCCTTTTCTCAGTAAGAAGTCAAACCTTTTAAAACAACAAACATACACAGGAGGTCATTTTTCCATACAGAGGATATTAGCACAGATAGTTTCCATTAGTACCAACAAAATAAGCATGTAGGCTTTCTACGTACTGTATTTATGGGATTATAAAGATCTCTGATGGTTTTACCTTCAATGACAGATTTTTCTTTTAGAATTTTTATTGTTGTTGCACATGGGGGACTTTGGATATAGCTGTTAAGCACAGCAGGGCCCTTTACCTCATTTTTAATGGTTTGGTTGGGGAATTAGCACACACCTCATACTGGTGGCTAATATAGTTGAAATATCCATACAACTTTTCCATGTAAAAGGAGGAATATACTCCCCATTCTATCCTACCTTTAAAATAATGCATTAAAATTTGCTAATTTTCTTTTAATTTTGTTCTGTCTAGAGATCAATGAGATGTGTCAATGGTGGCCTGTTACCCCTTTGCTAGAACAAACTCACTTCCCCACTGAGGTTTTATGTTTACCACTTGTTAAATTAGTGCAGTGTTACCTAACAAAAAACACAACTCCACTGCCACTAACCAGTGAGGCAATTTAGGGAACTGCTCTGAATAGGACTGCTAGTGCCTCTCTGTCAACTGGCAACTACCTTTATACCTTGTTTTGAGATATGCTGCTAGAAATGAATCAGTTTCCTTTCTGGCCTTTATCAGACAAGAATATCCACTTAAAAAAACCACATGATATGATCTTACAACTCTTTATTAGAAAATATTTTGGCTAGTTTGATGATATCCTCCTCTTAATATNAATTTTAACATCTATATATGAACTTTTCCTGTTTATCCCTCTAGAATATCTCTTTTCTTCCATAGAGTAGATTGGGACCTAAAATACTGCAACCTTACAGGAAGTCTTTTTAAGTATTAGAAGAATTTGAAGCCTCAGCTCACACCATTCAACAGAGGGCTGGAGTATCCAGTATCTAGGTTCTCTTTTTGTTTTTTTTTTTTTCCTTTTTTTTTTTTCATCCTGTAGCAAGATAATGCCTTTAGACTGGGAAAGTTAAGCTTATAGGCTCTTCTACAGTCTCTGGAGAAAAATGGGTACATAGTCGTTGACTCATAATATGTCTCCAACTTCAATGCAAATAATCATCTTGGGATAATCCTGTTGGGAAAGCAGAATGAACTCAACCTCTCAGTGCAAGCTAGCTCTGTGAAGTTCTTTCCCTTCTTCTCCCTGCATGGGATCCCAGCTAAGAACTTAGTCATCTCATTTTCTTTAAAAAAGAAATATAGCCTAGCTAAGCTTTCAACTCCTCTTTTGGATGTTTAAAGATACATAGAATCAATTTGTTGTAAAGCACAGTAAAACAATACGTGACAGACACTGGAGGGTTACTTTTTCCCATATGTTTCAACACTTTATTAATTTTAAAGCCATGTTCTCCTTAAAAATGAATTAAATATACTATACCTATGCAAATATCTAAATATATAGAATAGCTGAAGTTCAATAAACACACATTTTTTGTTAGAGAAGCAACATACATATTTTAGGCAAGATATCATCAACAGTTCTGCTTATATCTCATTTTATATTTGAATATCATGTTAAAAATAAAGACAGGTGCTGTCCTGGACAGGGCTCAGCTGACAGGCTCTTTTGTCTTAACATTGCAACATTATTATCATAACATCACATGTCTGTATATGTGTTAGCTGTCATGATGACATTGGTGGGGCCAAGAAAATTGAAATCGGTATGTTTGAATGAATATATACAGTACTTCTTTCCAAGAGGTCCTGTAGAGTTAATGAACAGTTATATACCCTTCTGTTTGTTTAGCTTTTTTCCTGGTTTTTTGCATCTTCTTTCATTGAATGGGATAATTCATACCTAGAAGAGCAAACAAATAACATTATCTCAACATAGCAAACATTATTTTCCTAAATACATAAAAGCATTCAGAATCTACTTTCTCTATCTTGTTGTTAGATGGATGCTCTCTGTGTTAGGAGAGCTTCTCTGCTTAAACACTTCACTGTGCCCATCTCAGATGCCACATCTAGATGAGTGCACTCTGCTGTATTTCCACTTAAGCTGATCCTTATCTTGAGACTTATTGGAATATATTCTTGCCTTACACAATTTAGTTTTATGTGTAATTGAAAGAGACACT
>VZTR01023013.1:51291-65907 GCA_013400775.1 Chaetops frenatus | reverse complement strand
AGACACTAGAATTTTTAGTTATTCATTTTGCATAGCTTGCCTGCCACTTACTCTGATATTCTGATTTTCTCAATAAATCCCACCATAACGACAACCTCATCACTGTGATATCTTGTTGGTTCTGATGAGAGATATTTCTTCATGTTGTTGTTCCTGTTTATATATTCCACTGTTATTTTCCTGTTGAATTTCCCAGAAAGTGTGAAAAAGGAAAACAGAGTTGGTCGTTGGTACAGTGCTGACCTAAAGCTAATTGAATGCTACTTGTTAATTAATGCATTTTGGAATTAAGGTAAATTATGGCCTGATTATTTCCCATTGCTAGCTAGAGAATGTCTGGAAAAATACTGGATTATGCCAACACACATTTTTATGTCTAAAAAACCCTTTAATTGTGTCAATTTTTTTTGAAAAAATGAATTCCAGACAGCATAAGAAAGAATAGTGAAATATATTACATGGAACTGAGTAAACACAAAATCATAGATTCATTTTGGTGGGAAAAGATTGCCAAGCCTTAACCCAGCAATGCTGAGTCAACCACTAAACCTATGTGCCCCATCAATATATTTTTCAAATACCTCCAGGGATGGAGACTCAACCATTTCCCTGGGCAGCCTGTTCCAATGCTTAACAACTCTTCCACTGGAAAAATGTTTCCTTATATCCAGTCAAAGCCTCCCCTGGTGAAATTTGCAGTCATTTTCTCTCGTTGTATTGCTCATTACTAGGGAAAAGGCATTGACTCCCACTTTGCTACAACCTCCTTTCAGAGAGTGGTACAGAGTGATAACATCTCTCCAGAGACTCCTTTTCTGCAGCCTAAATAACCCCAGTACCCTTAGCTGCTCCTTCACATCTATCTCAGTAAAATTACTCACTTCTGATACTTGAAAACACTGGAGTTGTTTTGCTGAGATAGAACTGCTATTTAAATAGAGTAGACAAGATTTCAGAGAAAAACTGTAGGGATCTAAATAAAAAGTGGTATACAGACAGTTGCTTGGAATGTCAGAGGCACCATTTATTTTTGGCTTATTGTCCTCCTCAGGTATTTTAAACCTATGACTACATGACTCTTTAAGATAACAAATGTCCTCATGGAAAACACAGGTGATAACAAATTAGCACCAAAGGCAGAAAAAACTCATCCAGAGCAGTGGTAATGACATATATGTGATGTCATCAATAAGAAGAGTAGGATTGCAAGAAGAACCATTAATTTCCCACTTCTCAGTTCTTTTGTGAACATCCATTTATGCAAAGGGTAACAACAGCATGTTTGTTTATGTTCCTGCTTGACAGGGGCTGCTCCTGGAGTCAGAACCAGGGCTGATATATACAAATACATAAGTACACTTACAAAGTATGCATATTTATATTAAACTTTTCAAAAAGCACTTTAGGGAAAAATGTTCAGAAATGAACACTTTGGACCTTCTTTTAAAGGAAAATACTCTATCTTCTTAAGTAGATTTTGTTGTGTATTATACAAATAAAGGACTTTAAGCACTCACATTCTGAAAATTAAACACAGTTACTGTACATTATATATTTTGAATAAAAATGCAAGTAAGATTAAGATAAGATGTTTACTCAAGATAGTTTTGTGCATCAAATGGATAGATAATGAATGCTGTCAAATGTTTTATGTATGTAAAGACAAAGTGGTTTGTAGCAATTTCTACAACATGTAAAATGCCATATAACAATCTTGATGGACTTCACTTTCTTCTTCTTTTATTATTTTTTTAAACAAATTCCCATTAAACTGAAGAGGAAGGAGGTAGAGTCAAGCAACAGATAACTCAGACACATATCTCAAGAAGCTAGAAGAATTACCTAAGAGGAAAAACATGATCTTTCCTATTTTTCCCTTTTTTTTACAGTATTTACAATAGGTTTTTGAATATTTCTTTCAGCATTTAAAAAATATGCCTCTATGAGAATGAACAATATAAAATCAAAATAAATAAAGTTTAAANAAATTATATTTGTGAAGCAAAAAGGATTATTGCAACGATTTAAAATACATTAAAGAAAAGAAAAAATATGCAACATGGGTGTATAAGGAAGAACGACTGGAGGCCTCAATTTCATATTTAAAAAAGTTAATTTTTAAGTTATTTTTAATAGATCTGTGGCAATAGCAAAGATCTTTCAACGTATCTATACACGTGTCTATATAAGCATCTATACAACAATAAAAGAACTTTTATTATTGCTTGATACAGACTAATGATGAACCTTGCCTTTTTACTACCAGGGCACTTTTTGCAGCAGGTTTTATATCTAGTCACAAGATTAATGAAAAACACACATTTAGTATCTGTGTTTCAGTAAATTGAGTATTCCATCACTTTTAAAAATGACCAGCCAAATTTTTATGTAAGGGTTTCTTGCTCATGCAACTTTTCATTTCTTTTTCCCTTGTATTTCCTTAAAAACTGGGATTCAGTAAACAAATAACTAATCTAGGACTTTGAGGAACTAGTCTAGGACTATACCAAAAGTAATATATACCAGTGGTTTTGGATCATGGTTACTACAACACCTTTGTTTTCATTTTGTGCAAGTTCTCCTTGTCCCTTATTATTCTAACTGCTACCTAGTGAAACAGGCTAGAACACCTTAGGAGAAATTAATCAGCATTCTGACATCACTACAACACTGTTTGATTATTGATACCAATCTCCGCATTCTGCATATTTTCTTGCTCATAATTTTACATAGCACCATCTAAAATAGACCATATACATCATGATTGACCACTTGGCTTCTGCTCTATATTTGAGATTCAAGGATGGCTGCAGGAAGTGAGTGTTTAATCATTCCTAAAAATTGCTTTGTATCCACTTCTTGCAAATTAGTCATTTATTTCAGTCTATCATCCTCTTCTATTTGTGGACTTCTGTATACTATTAGATGATTAAATCCTGCTAGTCCAAATTAGAGAAGTCAGTGTGATGAAATTAATGGGTAAAGTGTTGTCAGAAGCACATACCCCCAATCTATTAATGCATCCCATTCCATTAATGGAGACATACTGAGAAAATGTGTTTCTCATTTGGGCCTTTAGAATTAAATTAATAAATATGTAAAGGTGTGTGGAAACAGAGATTTAAATTCTTTTAGTTTGTCTAGGAAATCAAAATTATGAATTTATCTAACTTTGATACTTTCCTCTCTATCCATTTAGTACTATGCTGCATTAATTTTTCACATCAGACAAAATTCCAGTTCCTGTTTGCTGGAGTTTAATGATCACTTTGTTTTTATGGAAAGGAAGATAATTATAGAAGAGATTTCAAACAAACTTAGCATGCTAGGCTACTTTTTATGTGATGAGCCATATAACCTTCAAATGCTTTCATAATATTTGCACTTAGCCACTATTTTATATGCTAGTTAATACATTGCGAATTTGTCTAGCTCATCCAATTATTTGCAACGGTTTCGCATTTGGTAGCAAACACCAGGAAGTATGTCTTACATCAGGATATAAAAATACATCATTTTGAATTGCAATCGCCCATATCAGCCTTTCAGTGAAGGAAGTTGTGGGGGAAAAAATAAATTATTAATTATTGAGGAGAGATAATACATATCGGCATCATCTCCCAGCCCAGGCTTGCTTTATGAACTCAGTGACTCTCTAAAGCAGGCAAACAGCACTCAGGTCTCCTGAACAGACATGTGGAAACAAGACTCACTGGGCATAAAAGCTAGTCAAGAACATAGCAGGATCACAAGAGGGATGAGCTGAACAGATGCAAGCTGAGACAGCACAGCTGCAGAGCCTGGGTTACTGGGAATACATATTGCATCAGCTGTAGTACAGGCTCCTGCTATGCAGATGCTCCTCTGTCATACCTGGCCCATTCTCAAACCAGTTTCTATCTGCTGTAAATGCATAAAAGTCCTGATAGTTTTCAGTCAGAGATTGCACCAACAGAGGGCTGAACTTCTGTTGCTCTGTGTTTTCTCCTGCTGCTACAGAAATGAACTGCTTCTGCCTGACCTGAATCTGCAAAATAGGCTTGTTGATGTTGTAAGAGTGCTATGCTTTGTGCTATCTTCCTAAATATTTCTGTATTTTTATTGAGGAACAGTTATTAGTAGTAAATGAGAGCACATAGAGTTGCACCCAAATTGAGTTTATTGTCATTTCCTACCTGAATGCTTGTGTTTATTTTAATTTGTCCTAAGTAAGAGGAAATTTGTATTTTATCATCCAAAGACAATGTTCTGTGCACATCCATGCCTAACATTTAGCTACACAATTGTTTATAAATGTTAAAAGGACAAAAATAATCTGAAGCTACTTTAAGAATATATATATGTATTGGTTCTTTCATCAATAATTTCCTATTGTTGTAGAATCGTTGAACAGTTTGAAGATCCTTTCAAACCCAAAAGATCATCTAGTTCCAACCCCTGTGCCACAGGATGGGACACCTTTCACTAGACCACATTGCTCAAAGCCTCACCCAGCCTGGGATTCCAGGCATGGGACAAGTTTTCTGGGCAACATGTGCCAGTGCCCCCCCAACCACCCCCAGCAACAATTTACTTCCTAATATGTAATCTAAACCTATGACCTTGGTTTAAAGTCATTGCCCTTTGATCTATGACTACATGCCCTTGTAAAAACTGTCTCCAGCCCTCTTGTGAGGCCCTTTAGATATTGGAAGGTGGATTATTATAAGGTCTCCCTGGAGCTTTTTTTCCACCATGCTGAAGAGTCTCAGATCTCTCAGTCTGTTTTCATAAGAGAGGTGATCCAGCCCTCTGATCAATTTTGTGGCCCTCCTCTAGACTCGTACCAGAAGCTCTGTGTCATTCTGAGATCCCAGATGTGGATGCAAGACTCCATGTGGGGCCTCAGGAAAGTGGGATAGAAGGGTAGAACCACAGAGTCACAGAATAAACTGAGTTGGAAGGGACCCAGAAGGATCATTAAGTCCAACTCCTGGCCCTGCACAGGACATCCCAAAAGTCACACCATGTGCCTGAGAGCATTTTGCAAACACTTCTTGAACTCAGACAGATTTTGTGCTGTAACCACTTGCCTGGGGAGACTCTTCCACTGCCCAGCCTCTCTGTGGGAGAAAAAACCTTTTCCTAATATCTGATATAAACCTCCCCTGACTCAGCTTTATGCTATTACCATGAAGCTGCCTCGACGTGCTTGTCATACTTCTCTTGATGCCACTCATTTATTTTTCACACAGGCACAGATGTTCTACATGCTAATCACTGGTGTAACTTGATGGGAAAAACATGCCATGGCATTTTGCAAACAACGTTGTCTCAGCTATTCAGTGAAACAACTGCAATAACAGCACCTAGACACAGAGTTGTAAAATACTGAAGATATAATTTTATACAATACTTTTTTAAAGTACAGTTTATTTTATATTAGAAATAGTGTTTCTGAAGGCATAGTCTTCAGTCTAAAAATGGACATGAACATTAAATGCTGTAAAATTGTAATTAGTAAGCCTTTTTGAGTATATAAGCTTATAACATAGCTAGCTTTTAGTTCAAATATTTTATTCCATTCCATTCAAGAAATCAGTGNCAAAAAAAAAATTAGTAAGCCTTTTTGAGTATATAAGCTTATAACATAGCTAGCTTTTAGTTCAAATATTTTATTCCATTCCATTCAAGAAATCAGTGGGTTAAACTTATCAGAAATGAAAGCACAATCTGTCATCATAACTCTTATTCCCAACAAATAACAACAAAATGCATTAATAAAATTTCCACTTCGTCCTACTTCACAGAAAAATGGGGGTAATTTCACTTTCCTTTATCTGTTGACAAACTAGCAATCTAGTTGAAGCTAGTTATCTTTTTTCTCTAGAAGACTTAAAAATTTCTACATTGGAGGAACCATGAATCATCCATAATACTTTGGACAATTAATTAAGGATGGAATACACTGCATATCAAACTGCCTTTTATCATAGGTTAAAAAACCAGAGAAATATTTGACTTATAAAGGAAAAACACTTTCTAGAAATCTATAATTAAGATACATTATTATCATTCTATGATTTTTGTTAAATTTTTTCTGAAAATTATAGTAATTTTGAACAAAAAATGAACTCAAAACTCAGTTTCTTTTCTCTAACTGTATTATGCTTTTCCTTAAATACCAGTAGATTTTCCTTGGACCAAAAGTCTTCGCACTATTTCTTGATTGATTTAAACACTCCACCAGCAATCTTGGAATAGAAAGTTATTCCACCATTTTCTGATAAAGAAAATGTGAAGTATAACTCATAAGGCAACAAATATCCTATAATACCTTTGTTGTTATCCATTCCTCCAACAGCATAAAGTGTTCCAACTGTAGATTTTCTAGGCTTAGTTCTTGGACTTTGCATGAGAGTTCTTCTTTCTGGTAAAAGATGGTATTTCATGGCTTCCAGAATAAGCTTCTGGCATTCCAGGTCATCCTTAAAAAGTGCATGGTTTTCCAGGTCAGCCAATATCTGTGAAGGACAGTAAGTGAATAAAAAAATCTTAGAAATTCCTAGAAAAGCAATACTATGCAATGAGAGACAAATACAAATGGATGTCACAAGTATATTTCTTCATTCTAGAACACACAGTTTTTCAGGGCTGTTTTTTCTTGCAACACGGAGAGAAAATTAGTAAATTGATTTTTAAAGGATTTTATGGCCAAGTGTTTCACTAGCGCTTAAGACTACAATCTTACTAATCTTTTACTGACAGCTTTGAAGAAAACTAAATATTTTCTTGTAGGCTGACTTATTCTTAATGGTCTCCAGCATAATACTGAAAGAACCCAGAAGGCATCTCTTTGCAGGAACATCCCTTATTTTTAAAACCAAACCTGAACAATATCCCATGCCAAAACCAACAGTGCTCAGTGCATACAGGTAAAAGGATATTTTATTATGTTTCCAAAGAAGGCTGCAAGTTGTAAATGTTGTTTGATTCACTCGCCTGTATATGCATATGTACCAGCTTTTGAGAAGTTATAAATAACCGTGTAAGTTTTCAAGATCCCATTTAACTGTGCAATCTGGGTTAACCTCACAGCTGACCTAGCAGGAGTTGGACTACAGATCTGAGGTCTACTCCCACCTGAATGATTCTTTGATCTCATGATGCCAGGCCAGAAGAGCGTAACGCTTATGCAGATTTTGTGCCATACCTGCCAGACCCATGTAGATATCTCAGATAACCCAAGGCATCCAAATTAGAGCAGGATTTAATTGCATATAACAGCGTATCTGTACAGTGTGGCAAACTTCTAGATATCATAGAACAGATATATGGTAGACCAAATATTATTCAGAGAAGCAGCTAAAGGCCAGGAAGCAGGAGAATTTCATTCCTGGAGTCTGAGGATGTATCTTCCCACAGACATATATATGCAAACATATGCAAATTGTTTTGCAGTTTCCTAAAGACAGGAAGCCAGATTCCTTTTAAGAACTCTCAGCTATTTCATCTGGACTTCAATGGCTGCAGAAGAATGCCGAAATGTCCTTTTTCAATCTGTCAGCCTTTGGCAGGTAAAATGTTTTCTGTGACATCTAAAATATTCGCAGCTGGCACATGCAGACAGTTGTTGTCTGCTTCTGATTTTAGGCATCAGTCATGAAATGAGTCTATGGTTAAAAGAAAAGCAATACAGCCCCCAGTATCAACACAGGCTGGGGGATGAACAGATCAGAGCAGGCCTGTTCAGAAGGACTTGGGGGTGCTGGTGGGTGAGAGGCTGGACATGACCCAGCCAGGGGCACTCCCAGCCCAGAAAGCCAAACTTGTCCTGGGCTGCATCCAGAGCAGGGTGGGCAGCAGGGCCAGGGAGGGGATTCTGCCCCTCTGCTCTGCTCTGCTCTGGTGAGACCCCACCTGCAGAGCTGCACCCAGCCCTGGGGTCCCAGCACAGGAAGGACATGGACCTGTTGGAGTGAGTCCAGAGGAGCCACCAAGATGATTAGAGGGATGAAACACCTCTCCTATGAAGAAAGACTGAGAGAACTGGGATTGTTGAGCCTGGAAAAGAGAAGGCTTTGGAGTTATCTAACTGCAGACTTCCAGTATCTCAAGGGAATTTACAGGAATGATGGGGCAAGACTATTTATAAGAGCATGTAGTGACACAGCTAGGGGGAATGGTTTCAAATTGAAAGAGAGTAGGTTTAAATTAGATATAAGGGTAATTTTTTTTTTACTATGAGGGTGGTGAGGCACTGGAACAGGCTGTCCAGAGAAATTGTGGATGCCATACCCCTGCAGGTATCCAAAGCCAGGCTGGATGGGGCTTTGGGCTACCTGGTCTAGTGGAAGGTGCACCTGCCTATGGTAGGGAGGTTGGAATGAGATGATCTTCAAGCTTCCTGATAACCCAAACCACTCTATGATTCTATAATTCTTTGATTGAGTGATTCTATGATAAAGTTTTCTGTGTATTTGTGTGTGCTTGTTCTAGCTATTACTCAATTAATGTTACTAAATAAGAATATTAAAAGTATGCTATAAACAGGGGGGCTAGGCATATTTCATAACACAAGATTAATTTTTATCTCACAATCTTAAGATTTTTCATATATTCTTTTTTTTTATTTCTTTTCCTTTACAGTGTTCAGCACACTGCTCAGTAGACTAGAAAATCAAAGATCTGAAGACAAATCATGTCCAGATTTTAGGCAGGATACTTGCAAAATGATTTAACACACATTTAGGACTATGGAACTAAACAGAGAACTCTGTCAACATTAACTGAACAGAATACAGGCACAAGAGAGCTAAGAAATCAAATTTGAGATAATATTAAGTTACATAGACTTTCTAATGCTTAATGGAATTAATGAAATTGATGACAAAGGTTTTTGTGCAAAGCCTATTATATCAGTAAGGATCAAAATCCAACAATAATATTAGTGACTTCTTTTTGACTGCTACTCCTTTACCGAGAGATGCTTAAGCTTTCAAAACAAATATGTATCTTTGAAATCTTTCAATTGAGTTGCCAGGTGTTTTAAATAAAGAAAAAATAATCTGTGAACACTGTTCTATCCCAAAATTCTGAGACTTAATTCACCAACCATAAATAAAAGCTGAATCTCTTTTTCTTTCAAGTTAGAAATTCACCTTAAAAATTAATTAAAAATGGAAAAAAAACCCCATAAAAATAATAATAAAAATTTTTAAGTGGACAGAAACATTTGTTCATTTCCCTTAAAAAAATAAATTTTTCATTCTTCCTTCCTATTCACTCTTTTTAGAACATGGGCTAACTTGTGATAAACACTGTATTTCTGAATCTCCTAAAGGCTAGAACTTGTGAATAGTAAAAAAAATAATTTAAATTAAAGCTACTATTTAGAAACCAGAAATTATATAAAGCTGTTTCATGTCGTCCAAATTTCAATAATCTGCTTCAAAGTTTTCCTACTCCATAGTTATCTTTCCTGATTATGTCAAAACAATCAATATATTTTTATTAAATCAGGATGCACTTGATCAGGAAATTCAGTTAACAAGGATGTTTCCCTGGAAACCATAACATGTTCAGCTTGCTCTTCCATGCCTACGACATACTTCATTAAGAGAGAATTGTATCTAATATTAAATGAATATTGCTGGGCTTTGTAACGTGGAAATTCACAGATCTGTAGCTTCTCAAAAGACTACAACAGCAGCGCTATGCCAGCATAGTTAACTGTACCACTGCTAGAACTTCTCACACCAGCAATATCCGGAGAATTTTTTGTAACTTAGCGTCATCATGTTTCTCATTTTCCCAAATAACTCTGCCCAAAAGTCCTGCACCATGCTGCAGAGGGCATGTTTCAACTCAGTGAAGCACATTCAATTTGAGATCTGGAGTGTAAAGCGCTCAAGCACTTAAGTCAAGTCTAATGAGCACAGAAGGAGTAGTTTGGTACCAATTCAGTGACTGACAACAGATGCACCACAGGACTACACTGACAGCTGCCTGCTCTTACCCTCAGCTCCCTCCTTCCTTCCCTGAGGAGCAGCTCTGCATTTGCTGCTTCCTGACAGGTCTCTCCCAGCCCCTCTGTTATCCCAGTGATTTGCAGCTATGATTGTGGGGACCTGAATAATTGATTTGAATGACATTAAGTAAAATCACACATATTCTACATAAATGATCAGCTGAGAGATGGAACTGGTCCCTTTCTACCATGGTGAACATGTGTCATCTAGGATGAAATTCAGTCACTACTAGGGAAAAAGGGGATACCATCTACCTGGAAAGAAAATGATACCTTCCTTTACGCCACTCTTGGGAGAGACTATAAGGCAATGGAAGAGGGAAAGAGCTGCCTCACCAAAGCATTCATAGTGACCTCATACTTCTGAAGAGGCACAGAACTCCTCCTGGTTATTTAGATAGAGCTTTCTACCTTGTGAAAAGTGCAAGGTGTGACAATATCCACTCAGTCAGCATGAACTAACCTCAGATTCCACCTTGATATGTGCCTCAGACACAGTAATTATCCAAAAGAGGAGATGATGAAACACTGTTGGATTCCTACCACTAAAAAGAAAAAAACATGGGTATTTCCTCCAGGACAGATATCAGGGCTATAAAAGTGAACAAAGTGAGAAAGCAGTTCCTGCATGCCAAAATTAAATAATAAGCATATGCAGAGATTTAATCTGTAATCCAAGAGATAGATGTTTCCAAAAGAGGGACAGCATCATTCCAGATTATAAATTATGTGATCTCTATCTGCCCATGAGTTTTTATTATGATTTAGAATCTTGAATAGTCCCTAAAAACATATAATTATTTTGTACACCATTGACTAGGATAAATTTCATACCCAAACATTAATTTTTTCACAGGCAGAAAGAAACTTCCAGTTCTCTGAAAGTTAACCTGGTATCTAGATGCATTCTCCTCTGAAAAGCCCTAAAGAGTTCTGTGCCCTTAGAAACCTACATGCAATGTCATACAGAACTGAGGATTAGAATTATCTTAATAGTATTAATAATTGTAACAGAAGAACAAAAAGTTAAAAGTCCTTTAAATGCATTGTGAATAAATGAAATGTGGATTTTCATGGCACATTTAATTTAACAAAGTCCACAAGTCTCTTCCTTGATCCAAAATATATCCCAAGTCACTTGACAACCACGAGTCAGAGAATCACGTTACCACATGAAACAAAGATCTGAAGAATTAATGACCCAATGTTTGCATTTTGCATGTTCTTCGAGAGAGATGTTTGATTAGCCATCATTGTCCTTTTATGAGTCTTCTTCCATGTACAGATTGGTTTTGGCTGGTTATTGTTGATGATCACAGTAATGCAGCTACCGGGAAAGAACAGACTTCTGAAATGTAAGGTCATGATTGTTCTTTGTACAGATTAAAATGAAAAGCAAATAAAGGGTTGATATGAGTAAATATACTGCTTTGAAACTTTCTACAAAAGTAGTTCTCAGTATACTTTCAAAGTCTTACCATGCTCTCACTGTTCTGGATGTTGGGAAATGCTGTGTTTCTCTGGACAAAGCTCCAATTAGAAGAACTTTTTATCTATCTAAAGCTGGTAGTGGTCATTATTCTTACTCCATAATCTTGCCATATGAATGCAAGTATTTCTATTGATTAATGTGGTCAAAGGAATAAATTGCTTGACATTTTTTATTTTCTGACTATAAGACAATTGAAGGAAATGCCTGTAATACTATTGCAACTGCAAATCTCAAATTATTGAAATTTGAAATTTCATTCAAATTTCAAATTTCAGTAATTGCTATTCTGATTAAAACTTCATATAAATATACCCACTTGAAGAAATATCAGTCAGGTTATTTATGTTTCACTACAAATATGAAAGAAAAAAAGGCCCCCAATAAGTGCTCCTGAGTGCATGAAAAATTATTAAGATATTCATGGGGACAGCTAGAAAGTACCTCAGCTAAACATTTAGCTCTAGCCTTCCACTGTGAGGCCAAACCATGTCTAGACAACCTCTAAAGAGATCTTAAAAACTTACAGTAGAGGGAGGTTCCTTAACCTCAGCAGGGCTCCTGCCCCAAAGTTAAAAACCTTTGAACTTATGGGTTAGGCACAATAGTGAGCTAAGTAATTTAAATTTTTCGGGTTTTTTTGTTTCATTGCGAGACACTGGAATAGGTTTCCTTTTTTCTCCTATTTCAGTTGAAAATTTACAGTGCATTTTCTTACCAGTTTGTTGGTCTTGGCTGGGATAGAGCTATATTTCTTCATAGCTGGTATGAGGCTCTGTTTTGGATTTGTCCTGAAAACAGTGCTGATAACAATTTTGCTATTGCTGAGCAGGGCTTACTCAGGATCAAAGACTTTTCTGCCTCGCACCCACCACCACCACACACAAAAAATTGGGAGGGGACACAGCTGGGACAGCTGACTCCAACTGACCAAGGGATATTCCAGATCATACGGTGTTTCATGCTGAGCATAAAAATCTGGGGGAAGAAGGAAGAGTGGTGGGACATTGGGAGTGATGGTGTCTGTCTTTCCAAACCACTGTTACATGTAATAGAGCCCTGCTTTCCTGGAGATGGCTGAACACCTGCTTGGTGCAAAATTTCTTGCACTGCTAATGCACATGGCTTTTGCTTCACCTATTATGNGCCTCGCACCCACCACCACCACACACAAAAAATTGGGAGGGGACACAGCTGGGACAGCTGACTCCAACTGACCAAGGGATATTCCAGATCATACGGTGTTTCATGCTGAGCATAAAAATCTGGGGGAAGAAGGAAGAGTGGTGGGACATTGGGAGTGATGGTGTCTGTCTTTCCAAACCACTGTTACATGTAATAGAGCCCTGCTTTCCTGGAGATGGCTGAACACCTGCTTGGTGCAAAATTTCTTGCACTGCTAATGCACATGGCTTTTGCTTCACCTATTATGCTGTCATTACCTCAATCCATGAGTTTCCTCACTGTTGCTCTTCTGATTTTCTTTCCCATCCCACCAGGATGCAAACAGCTGTGCAAGGCTGAGTTGCTGGCTGGGGTTAAACCACAACACCAGCTTTTCCAATCTTAAATAGCCATACTGCATATTGCATCCAAACTACATACTTTTTGTGTGAATGTGCTTACATGCTTGTAAAAATGGATGAAATTATATCAGAATCCAAAACTATCCACGACTATGGATTAGTTCTAAATTAACTTTCTTCCTTGGCTTAAGGAAAAAATGAAAGATAATTATGAAATTAATCACAGAAAGGTACTGGGGAATAGAATTAAAGTATGGTTTGCTTCTTTCAATATCACTTTAATTTTTCCTATTTCAATATTAAATATTAAATATTCTGTTTAACATTTATTCTTGAACAGATTTTAGTAGGAAAGCATTATAGCTTTCTTGACAATGCAAGGTATTAATTTACATGCTTACATTAGAAATTTAAGTGGTTTCCAGCAGCAATATTACGAACTATTAAGAAAAATAAAGTAAAAAAAAGTAAAGAAAAATAAAATCAGCAAGATATTTCAGTCATCAGTAATACCAAAAAATATAAGGCAAATCTTATTTTTATACATACTAAATAAAGTACTCATGAAAAAAAAAACCCTAAGAGAACGAGAATGAGATGAGCAGCATGTTTGCACTGTTTATGTGGGAAAATATTTGGGTCTCTTTATTAAGCATACATTATTACAATGCTTAAGAATTATACCCAGAGAAAAAGAATATATTTAAAAACCTTTAAGAGTTCCAACTAAACTTTTGGATAGTCCTCATAAAAAGACCCCAGAAATTATGCATTGATTTAAAAATTGGGAGTTTTGTACACAAAAAAAAAACCCAATTTTTGCATAACAGAAGGTACAACATCAAGAATCATATAATTCTGAATTTACTGCAAATATATTTATCACTTAACTCTTTTTTAAAAATTACTATATATTGAAAGAAAAACATACTGCAGTCATAAAATTATTTTCTGCCAATTTCTGCACTCTGAGGTATTATCAACAGTGTCATTTATTATACAGATCTTGATTTGCAAGTAGATTTTATGTAAAGTAAATGAAAACACTTAAACATTCTCTCAGTCTTGCCTTTAGGTTTTAAACTGTGAAAAAACTATAAAAATTGTTAACTTTTTTGGGGACTTTTAAACGTAGAGAACACAAGGTCTCAAGCTGATCCTGTATGTAGCTGAACTTTCAACTCCATTTCTAAATCCCATTTTATCCATATGAACCTTTGCAATACTACTAAAAGACCTTTTCGTTTTGCTAGGAATTGAATGTATTGAGCTAAATCCAACAAAACCATCTGCCTCAATCACTTGACTTGTAATCAGGAGCCTTACACTGAACTTTTTTAAAAAAGCTTATTTTTAATTTATCATTTTGAGGTTTTGCTAGCTTTTAAAACAATCATTCCAATATTTTTTCTTATAAATAAAATAATAAATTAAAAATATCTGCAAATAATAACACCTCAAATTTTCTTTTCTACCATCATTTTCAGCTCATTGAACATTCTGGATCTGTCTTAAATTCTTTTTTTCTTATTCATGCTTAATTAATGATTTCAGTAAAGTTTTTATAGCTTAGAGATTTCCAGGCATTTTGC
>VZTR01023013.1:7088-27736 GCA_013400775.1 Chaetops frenatus | reverse complement strand
GTGTGACTCTTGGGGATTGTCCTGTGCAGGGCCAGGAGTTGTTCTAGGTGATCCCTGAGTGCTGCTTTCAACTTGACATTTTTTTATAATTCTGTTCTCTGACTTGAATTGGCCCAGATTGATTTTTTTGTCATTGGAAAGGTTCACAGCACAATTTCAAGTAAATAGCACAAGAAAACAGTACTGTGAATCATCCAGAGGCACTTTGGATTTAAAAGCCAGCAAGTAGCAAAAATATAGAATCACAGTGCAAATTGTCACAATGGTGCAGTATTGTATAGTATGGATACATACTGGTACTGACTCTGGTGATTGTCTGGTTTTGCTGTTACTTGTTTAAGATTTACCCCTAGCACTTCCCAAGTATGGAAAATATGAGCTGTCCTAGCTGTTTAAATTGTGCTGTTTCCACAGCAGGAATGCAACCCTTCTCACATAGATAACAGAATGACAATTTTCTGGGTTTAAATTATAACACTTCAGAAAAGTAGTCACCATGACAATCTCCGTTTCTTACTCTCCTAGCACAACTTTTCCTTCTTTTCTACTGTACTGCTTTTGGCTGTGATGGAGCTCATTTTCTTCTTAATAGCTGGTGCAGCACTGCTTTTTGGATTCAGTATGACAATAATATTGATGACATGTTGATTTATTATATTGTTGATTTATGTAAAGGTCAGCATATTTATGTCCTAATAGAGCCCCCGTCTTGTTTATACTGATCACAGGCACTGGAGAGGAAAACAAGGAAAATGGAGGGTAACAAGTCTAAGAGGAAACTCACATGAGTTGAATCTGATTAAAAGAAAACTGGAGATCTGAAAAAAAAGTATTCCTTATTGTTAAAGCATTAAGCTCTGGAACAGATTTCCAGTAGATAAGATGGGACCACATCAGTTAGAACCGGTGTAACAACACAGGATGCAGTTTACAAAAGGGAAGGTTGGAAGGACAGGTCACCTTGTCCAACCTCCCTGCTCAAGCAGGGTTATCTGAGAGCACATTGCACAGGATTGTGTCCATACGGTTCTTCTATATCTCCAATGAGGGAGGCTCCACCAGCTCTCTGGACAATCTGTTCCGATGTGCAGCCACCTGCACAGCAACAAAGTTCTTCCTCATATTTAAGAAAATTTTTGCTGATCAGTTTCTGTCCATTTCCTCTTGTCCTATTGTTTGACACCATAGCCTTGACACTCCCCCTTCACACATTTATATATATTGATGAGGTCCTCTCTCAGCTGTCTCTTCCTCAAAGCTGAATAGGCACAACTCCCTCAGCCTTTCCTGATAACAGAAATGTTCACCATCTTCAGAGCTCTCTGCTGGACCTGCTCCTGGAGCTCCATGTCTCTCTCGTAATGAGAAGCCCAGAACTGGAAACAGCACTGCAGGTGTGGCTTCAGCAGGGGTGAGGAGAGGGGAAGCATCACTTCCCTTGACCTGCTGGCAAGGCTATTCCTAATACATCCCAGGATTCTGTTGGCCTTCTTGGCCACAGGAGCTCACTGCCAGCTCATGGACAGCTTGCTGTCCATCAGGACCCCCAGGTCATTTTCATGGCCTGAGAGCTCCTTTCCAGCAGGTCCGTCCCCAGCCTGTACTGGTGCACAGGATTAACACTCCCCAGGTGCACGACCCTATTTTGTCCTTGTTGAATTTCAGACAGTTCCTCTCTCCAACCTGTTCAGGTCCTACTGAAGGGCTGCACAGCTCTTTAGTGTATCAGTAATTCCTTTCAGCTTTCTGTTCAACAGCTTCTCAAAGCAGGAAACTGCCTTGGAATCCCCTTCAGGTTTTGCTTCAACCCAGTTACCCTTCTGTTGAGCCTAATAACATCTGATTCACTGAAGATTGCTTTCTATAAAGGCATCAACTCAAAGACATGCAGAGATGGATAATTTGCCACTTTCACAGTAGCTTTCAGAAGCAATCATTCTGAACATTAAAATGTGCGTCTAATATCACATTTGAACTTGTCTGTCTTCTACTCATACATACTGGTTCTTATTATGGACTTCTCAGTCTGATTAATGAGCCCATTAGCACCAAAACTTAAAAGCCTCAAAATAATCTCTTGGGTCTTTAATAACTCAAAGGGGCTGAGTGGTTATGGCCTTGTTTTTACAATTCATTCACAGTCCTGTAACTGTTGTAATCCCCAGGAGTGAAAACAAGATACTTAATCATTAACACTCTTCCTTGTGATAACACCTAAAAATATACTTGTAATCTCACAGTCACTCACTGACCTATTCTGACCCTACCTAGCCTTGAAATGTGACGGAATACAGCACAAAGCAAGGGCTGAAGGCATATTCAAAATCATGTCTGTAAAAAAAGCCTCTACTTTCATAAATGATTCATACATATTGAATTAGAACAGTATTTCAAAAGGTAATTGGAGCATCAGTCAAAGCACTGGAGTGAAATATTTTTTTTTAATTCCTGTTCTTCAAACTTGAATTAAAAACAGGTAGCTATTAAAATCAAAATGCATTCACGGGTAATTGCAAGATCATAGAGGAAAAATGCATTTCTCCATGACTCTCCACACCATAAAGATTTGCAACAATACTGTTTCTTCTATCTTCACTATGCATCTCAAAGCCTATGTGTTTTGTGTCATGTCATGTACACTGTTTCTGGAGAATGGTTCAGTTAAAGTTTTGTTTCAGGAGTGAAATATTTACAAATAGTAGTTTATTATAGTATTTCTTATACAGTAGTCATTTTAACTGAAACCAAATATTGAATATATCAGATCAGAGACATATGAAAATGTTAGCATTTCTGATTAATTTGTAGTAAATCACTGTACTGAAAAAGTATATACTGGCCAAGAGTATTCCAGAAAAGAAAATGCCCATTGTAGGGAAAATACAAAGTCCAGGAAAGGCCTGAATTACGTGCCTGGATCATTCTCTCATATACTCTCTTTTCCATTGTTGAATTCTGATGCACCTTTCAAGTAGCACCCAGTACAAACTGAAGCATTCCTGAGAATTTTAGTATTGAAAAAGAGAATATATTTCAAATTAGACAAACATTGAAACACAGATATGATTCTGGGAAAGAACCACCTCTCAGCTGAAAGGGGACATCCAAAGACTCCCACACTATAAGCAAGTTTGAAGAAACTCATATGGTAATCACTTTCTGACAGCATTTACAACCTTCAAGCACATTAATAAATCCAGATTAATGGTAAAGAATCAGTATCATGGTACAAAGTCAATTAATATAGGGCCTCTTCTGGACAACTGAAATTTTTGTATTCCACAATATTCCACAAAGTAGAATGACTCACACAAAGATGTCTGACCATTAACAATGAAACTTCAACACTAGTTCCAACAAAAAAAATTGTATATAACGTAAAACAAGCACTGTATTTAGATTTTAAGTGACTGTCAAGATGCAAGGCTGCTGAAAACTTGTCACATTAGGTTGCTTGATAAAACTCTTTAAAAAGCTTCTAAAGGAATGCTGAAAATATATTAAGCTACTGTATAAATCCCAAAAGACAAATTTCAGAATGAAATGAAATTGTAAAATATTTGTCATCCTGCACATAATATTGATTATACTGACAGTTATTCTTGTTTTATTGTTGCTTTGAAAATTGTAATTTTGGAAGGAACAGTCATTATGTTTCATTCTTTCCAAGAGTGTAAGTTAACATCAAATAATCTCATGCTTTCAACTAACTGTAATATGCATTAATTTCATAGGGTAAGTTCTTTGGAAGTGGAAGGAGGCAAAGAGAACTTTATAGCTATGGCTTGCTGTTGATTGTTTAGGTGTTTTTTCATTAGCCTGTGTTCAAGTTTATAGAAATACAGAATCACTAAGGTTGGAAAAGTTCTCTAAAACTACTGAATCCAACTATTAACCCAGCATCGTCTTCACCACTAAACCATACCCCAAGAGCCATATCCATGCACCTTCTGAACAGTTCCAGGGACAATNGTGTGACTCTTGGGGATTGTCCTGTGCAGGGCCAGGAGTTGTTCTAGGTGATCCCTGAGTGCTGCTTTCAACTTGACATTTTTTTATAATTCTGTTCTCTGACTTGAATTGGCCCAGATTGATTTTTTTGTCATTGGAAAGGTTCACAGCACAATTTCAAGTAAATAGCACAAGAAAACAGTACTGTGAATCATCCAGAGGCACTTTGGATTTAAAAGCCAGCAAGTAGCAAAAATATAGAATCACAGTGCAAATTGTCACAATGGTGCAGTATTGTATAGTATGGATACATACTGGTACTGACTCTGGTGATTGTCTGGTTTTGCTGTTACTTGTTTAAGATTTACCCCTAGCACTTCCCAAGTATGGAAAATATGAGCTGTCCTAGCTGTTTAAATTGTGCTGTTTCCACAGCAGGAATGCAACCCTTCTCACATAGATAACAGAATGACAATTTTCTGGGTTTAAATTATAACACTTCAGAAAAGTAGTCACCATGACAATCTCCGTTTCTTACTCTCCTAGCACAACTTTTCCTTCTTTTCTACTGTACTGCTTTTGGCTGTGATGGAGCTCATTTTCTTCTTAATAGCTGGTGCAGCACTGCTTTTTGGATTCAGTATGACAATAATATTGATGACATGTTGATTTATTATATTGTTGATTTATGTAAAGGTCAGCATATTTATGTCCTAATAGAGCCCCCGTCTTGTTTATACTGATCACAGGCACTGAAGAGGAAAACAAGGAAAATGGAGGGTAACAAGTCTAAGAGGAAACTCACATGAGTTGAATCTGATTAAAAGAAAACTGGAGATCTGAAAAAAAAGTATTCCTTATTGTTAAAGCATTAAGCTCTGGAACAGATTTCCAGTAGATAAGATGGGACCACATCAGTTAGAACCGGTGTAACAACACAGGATGCAGTTTACAAAAGGGAAGGTTGGAAGGACAGGTCACCTTGTCCAACCTCCCTGCTCAAGCAGGGTTATCTGAGAGCACATTGCACAGGATTGTGTCCATACGGTTCTTCTATATCTCCAATGAGGGAGGCTCCACCAGCTCTCTGGACAATCTGTTCCGATGTGCAGCCACCTGCACAGCAACAAAGTTCTTCCTCATATTTAAGAAAATTTTTGCTGATCAGTTTCTGTCCATTTCCTCTTGTCCTATTGTTTGACACCATAGCCTTGACACTCCCCCTTCACACATTTATATATATTGATGAGGTCCTCTCTCAGCTGTCTCTTCCTCAAAGCTGAATAGGCACAACTCCCTCAGCCTTTCCTGATAACAGAAATGTTCACCATCTTCAGAGCTCTCTGCTGGACCTGCTCCTGGAGCTCCATGTCTCTCTCGTAATGAGAAGCCCAGAACTGGAAACAGCACTGCAGGTGTGGCTTCAGCAGGGGTGAGGAGAGGGGAAGCATCACTTCCCTTGACCTGCTGGCAAGGCTATTCCTAATACATCCCAGGATTCTGTTGGCCTTCTTGGCCACAGGAGCTCACTGCCAGCTCATGGACAGCTTGCTGTCCATCAGGACCCCCAGGTCATTTTCATGGCCTGAGAGCTCCTTTCCAGCAGGTCCGTCCCCAGCCTGTACTGGTGCACAGGATTAACACTCCCCAGGTGCACGACCCTATTTTGTCCTTGTTGAATTTCAGACAGTTCCTCTCTCCAACCTGTTCAGGTCCTACTGAAGGGCTGCACAGCTCTTTAGTGTATCAGTAATTCCTTTCAGCTTTCTGTTCAACAGCTTCTCAAAGCAGGAAACTGCCTTGGAATCCCCTTCAGGTTTTGCTTCAACCCAGTTACCCTTCTGTTGAGCCTAATAACATCTGATTCACTGAAGATTGCTTTCTATAAAGGCATCAACTCAAAGACATGCAGAGATGGATAATTTGCCACTTTCACAGTAGCTTTCAGAAGCAATCATTCTGAACATTAAAATGTGCGTCTAATATCACATTTGAACTTGTCTGTCTTCTACTCATACATACTGGTTCTTATTATGGACTTCTCAGTCTGATTAATGAGCCCATTAGCACCAAAACTTAAAAGCCTCAAAATAATCTCTTGGGTCTTTAATAACTCAAAGGGGCTGAGTGGTTATGGCCTTGTTTTTACAATTCATTCACAGTCCTGTAACTGTTGTAATCCCCAGGAGTGAAAACAAGATACTTAATCATTAACACTCTTCCTTGTGATAACACCTAAAAATATACTTGTAATCTCACAGTCACTCACTGACCTATTCTGACCCTACCTAGCCTTGAAATGTGACGGAATACAGCACAAAGCAAGGGCTGAAGGCATATTCAAAATCATGTCTGTAAAAAAAGCCTCTACTTTCATAAATGATTCATACATATTGAATTAGAACAGTATTTCAAAAGGTAATTGGAGCATCAGTCAAAGCACTGGAGTGAAATATTTTTTTTTAATTCCTGTTCTTCAAACTTGAATTAAAAACAGGTAGCTATTAAAATCAAAATGCATTCACGGGTAATTGCAAGATCATAGAGGAAAAATGCATTTCTCCATGACTCTCCACACCATAAAGATTTGCAACAATACTGTTTCTTCTATCTTCACTATGCATCTCAAAGCCTATGTGTTTTGTGTCATGTCATGTACACTGTTTCTGGAGAATGGTTCAGTTAAAGTTTTGTTTCAGGAGTGAAATATTTACAAATAGTAGTTTATTATAGTATTTCTTATACAGTAGTCATTTTAACTGAAACCAAATATTGAATATATCAGATCAGAGACATATGAAAATGTTAGCATTTCTGATTAATTTGTAGTAAATCACTGTACTGAAAAAGTATATACTGGCCAAGAGTATTCCAGAAAAGAAAATGCCCATTGTAGGGAAAATACAAAGTCCAGGAAAGGCCTGAATTACGTGCCTGGATCATTCTCTCATATACTCTCTTTTCCATTGTTGAATTCTGATGCACCTTTCAAGTAGCACCCAGTACAAACTGAAGCATTCCTGAGAATTTTAGTATTGAAAAAGAGAATATATTTCAAATTAGACAAACATTGAAACACAGATATGATTCTGGGAAAGAACCACCTCTCAGCTGAAAGGGGACATCCAAAGACTCCCACACTATAAGCAAGTTTGAAGAAACTCATATGGTAATCACTTTCTGACAGCATTTACAACCTTCAAGCACATTAATAAATCCAGATTAATGGTAAAGAATCAGTATCATGGTACAAAGTCAATTAATATAGGGCCTCTTCTGGACAACTGAAATTTTTGTATTCCACAATATTCCACAAAGTAGAATGACTCACACAAAGATGTCTGACCATTAACAATGAAACTTCAACACTAGTTCCAACAAAAAAAATTGTATATAACGTAAAACAAGCACTGTATTTAGATTTTAAGTGACTGTCAAGATGCAAGGCTGCTGAAAACTTGTCACATTAGGTTGCTTGATAAAACACTTTAAAAAACTACTAAATGAATGCTGAAAATATATTAAGCTACTGTATAAATCCCAAAAGACAAATTTCAGAATGAAATGAAATTGTAAAATATTTGTCATCCTGCACATAATATTGATTATACTGACAGTTATTCTTGTTTTATTGTTGCTTTGAAAATTGTAATTTTGGAAGGAACAGTCATTATGTTTCATTCTTTCCAAGAGTGTAAGTTAACATCAAATAATCTCATGCTTTCAACTAACTGTAATATGCATTAATTTCATAGGGTAAGTTCTTTGGAAGTGGAAGGAGGCAAAGAGAACTTTATAGCTATGGCTTGCTGTTGATTGTTTAGGTGTTTTTTCATTAGCCTGTGTTCAAGTTTATAGAAATACAGAATCACTAAGGTTGGAAAAGTTCTCTAAAACTACTGAATCCAACTATTAACCCAGCATCGTCTTCACCACTAAACCATACCCCAAGAGCCATATCCATGCACCTTCTGAACAGTTCCAGGGACAATGATTCCACCAGTTATCTGAAAAACTTATTTCAATGCTTGAGCACTTTTTGAGTGAAGAATGTTTTCCTAATACTTGATCTAAACCTCCTCTGGTGCAACTTGAGGCCACTTCCTCTTGTCCTCTCTCTTTGTTACTGTGGAAAGAGACTAATCCCCTCCTCACAACAACCTCCTTTCAGGTAAGCTGTAGAGTGTAGAGCCCCCTTTTTTTCCAGGAACCCCAGTTCTCTCAGACACTACTCATAAGACTTGTGCTCCAGACCCTTTACCAGCTCCTTCTCTGGGACACACCTCAGCTCTCCAGTCACCTTCTCATAGTGAGGGGCCCAAAGCTTAACATGCTATTTAAAGTGTGGCCTCACCAGTGCCGAGTACAGTGGCACAATCCCTGCCCTGGTCTTGCTGGGCACACCATTGCTGATATAGGCCAGGTGCCATTGGCCTTCTTGGCCACCTGGGCACAGTTGGCTCATGTTCAGCTGGCTGTCAACCAGCAGGCCCAGGTTCTTTTCTGCTGAGCAGCTTTCCAGCCCCTCTTCCTCAAGCCAGTAGTGCTGAATGAGATTGTTGTGACACAGGTGCAGGACTCGACACAAATAAATGTATAACTTTTTTCTGGAAATAAACAGAAATTATTACATGATATTTACACCTGAAGTTACACTACCTAACACAGCAGAATAGAAATACAAACACTCTTTAAAATGAAGAATTTGAAATAACATGAGGATTTTTTCAATTTTTAGTGGGTCTTCTCTTATGCTTTAGAAGCTACCCATTATATTTAAAATTATATTTATTCAGATAAGCTGATTATTAGCTGATAGAGTCTTGCACAGAATTTAGGTATCTAGGTGATATGGAATGTTTAAGTGCTCATGGGACATAGAAAGGGCTGTATGGGCTTAGAGGAAGAACTACATTTGTGACCAGTGACCAGATGCAATTTTGAAAATTATTAGAAGGAGTTTAAATGGTGAATATTCCATCTTTATGTATCACAGCTTTTGAAAAATCGTGATTTTAGTGATTTCCTGTGTAAGATGCTTAGAAGATCTTTGTGGTGCTCTCTTCCATTTATTTAACAGCAGTTTGAATCTATTTATGTTTTGCCTTCATAGAATCCCTTGCAGCCAACTACACAATTCAAGCACATGCCTGTAAAAGGCAATTTTTTTTTTTTTTAATTTTAAATTTCAAACCTGTGGCTGAAATAGATTTGAGGAAATCTCCATTCTTGAATTGAGGGAAACAATGTCCTATTCTCTCTTTCCAGGTCATTTGTGTCTTAAGTGTTTCTTGTAGCCTCTCCAGTCAATTTTTTTTCTTCTTTCTAAGAAAGATACTGCATAGCAAATTCAACCTTATTTAAAAAAAGCGAATTTTCAGCTAACTTTGAATTTTATTGAAAACTTGAAAGTGTTGATTAATGCTGGAAGCTCTTGTCTGTTGTCAGTTTTAATTAAGCACAAAACCAGACAGCAGTACATCTTATTCTGCACTTCTACTTCATTGTACAGCAACATCTTGAATAAAGATGAATCAAAGTATCTCTATTTTCATATATACACATTTTCCAAGAGGTACTTGACAAAAATCTTTAATAAGAGGTACTGATTTATGTAATGCATTTCCAAAATATATTCTGGATTTCACTTCTTTAAAGGTTTTCACCAAGTATACAATAAATAAGTCAGTTGCAACACATTTCAGCAGGTCCTGATGCATATAATAGATTAAGAATGTTACGACTTAAGAACGTATGTTTAGAACATGTTACTCAAATGCAATTTAACTACCAAAAAAAAGTGGATTTTAATTCAGGAATTTATTCTACAGAATTCATTAATCTATGCTGATACATATAAAATTTGGAATGAGAAAAATGCAAGTGTTTAAAAACAGGATTGCAAAATCCTTTCTGTGGATGCACATTGTGATAACTTTCATGAGGAAGTTATATCAATATATTTCTAAGATTCACTGCAAATAGGTAAACTATCAGGCGTACTTCTGAATAAACTCTTAAGATAACATCTTTCTAAAATTTTTATCAGATCCTGATTAACATAAATTGTATTTACTCCCCTAGGAATTTCACAATTCTATCTCAGATTTTGTCTAAACTTATGCCAAGCTGTTTAACAACCATCAGAATGAACTTTGTATAGATTTTACAGCTGAATTAAACTTGTTTAAAGAAAAAGTTTGGATGCCTCTAAAATACAGATCCTCAGAAAAGTAGCAGAGAAGTTTAGCAATACTTTTAGTTCTTGCTCTGTGTGTCAGTACATGGCTCATGTCTTCAGAATCAAAACAATCAGTCTGTTCAGTCTTATGAAAAGCACAAGACTGATGGAAAATTGATTGAGTTTGGATACAATCTTGTCAGAAGTCAAATTCCAAGAAGGAGATGCTCCATAATAGCTAGCGATTTCCTCAGTTTTGACAGTTTTCCCTTATGTGAAGAGACTGCATGTACAAGTTGTTATTTTCTAAATATGTAGCATAATTTCTGTGCAAAAAAACTAATTATTAACTCCACAGCAAGCCCATTACAGGATGCAATAGAATTTACAGTTATACACCTAGGCTGATAGTTTTGGCTTTTTGAGCCACAGATATAGTTTTTATTTCTCTGACCACAAATTCGTCTGCAGAATGTGCTTAGTTAATAAAGCCACCTGCCTAGAGGCTACTCTTTAGTAATAATTTACAAGAATTACCACATTTCTTTTAAATTATCTTCATTTCAAGTAGCAAGTCCATAATTATGGGTATTATCAATTAAATGGTGTTTTTCATAACTGGAACTTGCTCAGTAATGACAAAAATATACAAATACATATACAAATGCATGCGTACGTGGACATGTACATGTATAAACATACACTTATATGAGACATTCCACCACAGGCTTTCAAATCCAATCTGAATCATAGCTCTAATCTCATGAAATTTCTACTGAAAATTGAAAATTGAAGAATGCCACAAATAATTACATCTGAGTGTTATGTGAATATTACATTTTCCCTTGATTGCACAGCAATGGAATGTAGGAAATTCAGACTTAATTGCATCAGGTTGACTGATGAAACAGGATGCTTACAGCCTTGTTGAGTCCAGCTTGGAATATTTCCAAACAGAGATTCCACAGGCTCTCAGAGAAAACAGCTACAATGAGGACTACTATCATCATGGCAAAAGGATTTTCACTTGGAAACTGCAACTTGGTTGCAATGTCGTCTCATTGTGCACCTTCAAGAAAAGAATTATTTTCTCTCTTCTGTAACACCTTACAGGCAGCTGGAAAAAAACATCTCTCTTGGCATTCTTTTGTTCATGAATGCCTCTTCAGGTTCTCTTCATATATTGTGTGCTTCCTGTTTCAGCTTCATAGCTGGTTCAATTTGCTCATCAATTGAAATGCTACCAGCTGGAAAATGCATGCCATTATGACATCATGAGTAGAGGGGAGTAATAAATTCTTTCAATCCCGACTAATGCAACTGAGTATATGGCTGATCTTTATATAGATGCAGCACACACCTTCATCAGAAGAGAATATTTTAATAATTTCAGTAGAGTCCACACATTCAAAGCTGATAATATTGACTTCAGCTGCATGTCATTTAGATGATCTGTAGACTGTGTTGCTCTCCATTCAGCAATCCAAAGACTTGTATAGTATCTTTTCTTTAGAGAAAAATAGTTCATGTAAGAAGAGACCAAGATAAATCCAAAACATTCTGGTATGTTTTACATGTGAAGTAGGAACACTGATTTACCTTTAGGAGCATTCCAGAAAATACAAAGCACCCTAGATGAAAGCAAAAAAAGAACAAACAACTTTCCCCACCCCTGAAAACAACAGCAAAGTCAACAATAAACAACACAAACCATCTGAGAAATAATAAAAGAAAACATCTTTGACTCAGCTTGAATTTATTCATAGCAAACTATAATATTACTGCATGTTGACTAAGAGGCCTTCTGTATAAATTAAACATGTGGGGAGAGGAGGTATCAGCACCTTCTTGGTGTATACTGGAATTTTAAGAAAATGCAAAGGATGTAACTGTCTGAGAAATAGTTTTGAACTTTCAACTAAAAGTCTAGAAACCTAGTTCAATGTAGGATACAAAAGAAGGGAATTAGACTATACTACCTTTAGGAAAGTCTTTAATGAAACAAAAGTGAAACTATTAATTCTCATTAACCCTTGTATTTTGAGGAAAGGCAATTTCCTTACCTGCCTGGCTGTGATAGCAGCGTCCTCAGGCTTTACTGTATTTTGTTTAACCCTACTGCAAGCAGCAGCTACACTGGCCAGACATAACCCTGCTGAAAGGGTTTGAAGGGAGGGATGTTTCTTTAGTTAATGTTAGCAGTGCACTGCACTTCACCTTCTGAAAAATTATATTACTGTTAAGCACAAAATATTGCTCTTACAACAACAAAAAAATCTCACAGGTCTAGACCTATTGAAGATTTTGCACTAGGCTATACTGAACTATCAGTGCCACTGGCAAAATATGGTTTTGTGAAACTGCAGATTTAAACAAACGCATTTTGCCAATTGACGTAATTTATTTTTTTTTTAGGTTAACTAGCATAAACAGAAATCACAATTCAACTCCTTAATTGCAGTTGGAAGTGATACATAAAAAGCCCAGATGTAACTTAATTTCATAAATGGAAAAGATTCACTATTTATCATCAGTACACAAGAACAGCAGTATTTACGCCAAAGGGTATAGTATACCTGGGAAACTTTGTGTTTAGAGATCAAATTAAATCATAACAAGTTTAAAATAACATTTCAGAATTGACAAGACCTCAATATAATGAAAATAGATGAAAAATATTTTGATTCTTAATATCATGTCTTTTCAATAGGATCTATTTTATAAGTCACATCAGATTAGTTTCTTGAGCAACCTTGTCTAGGCAACTCATTGCCAGCAGGGAAGACTATAGAATTCTAACACAGATGTAAAAAAATAAAACATAAGAGACATTGATGGAAATGTGAGGATGAGAGAAGGTTCAGAAAGATGAGTTGAGTTTCATACACATTTTCATCATTAAATTATCTAAAATATGCAAGCCTAATGAATTAATTGTTGAGCTAAAATAAAAATACAAATAAAAAGAAATTTGGTGACCTCCCAAAGAGCAGTTTTTATACTTAATAATTTAATTAAGATGTAGTCACAGAATAAGGTGGCAGAACCTAAGAGTATTTTTCATTATTGTCTCTAATGACGTTAAAGTATTCCAGTGGACACAAATGCTTAAGCTCTACTCCAAGACTGCAGATTGTTTCCATAACATAAATAATTAGTTAAATGAAAAAAAAAATTGAACAGCACTCCTTTACTTACAAATCAGCACCCTTAATCTTGCACAGCATACTCCACATATCTGATTAAATTAAAATTTCATTTGGTGTCAATTCAGAAATGAAAATTAAACACTGGGTGAAGTAAAAATAAAATCTTTTGGTAGTGCCATCACATTAAAGCAGCACCATGTAGAGCAGATCCCAATTTAAAAGATAATAAACAAAGGTATGAAACACTAGGAAATAAGTTCTTGCTTACATTTATCTATTAAATCTACATTGACGTGAACTAATGAACAGTGTTTTGTCTCTTGCATTCAGTAGCTAAATATACCTGTAAGTCTCCTTCCTAAAGCTTTCCCAACCCAGGAACCTTTGATCTCAGCAGGCTAGAAACCTGTCAGATAAAATTTGCATAATTATAAAGCATATAATGTTTGCCATAGTGAAAAAAAGAGAAGATATAGACTAAATAAATACAAATGTTAGCCAATGCCTAGAATAAAACAAATCTGGAAAATGTGCAATTATTTTATGTTTCTTTTCTTCTTATTAACAAGAGTATGTGGTATAAAGATATATTAGGGATATATAATGGAAATTAAATGGAAATGAAAAGGATATTTTTTTGTTCTAAGTTTAATCAATGAAGAAAATGTATTATACATGACAATGTTTATACCTCACTTTTCTTAAATAAATCTGTGATAGTTTTCCTATTATGAAAGGAATGGATGAGTGAAATTACAACCTGCTCTCTAACAAAAAAAAAATGTATGTGATGAGTAAATATTAAATCACTATAGCAAATAAGAAATCACTGCTTACTCAACTAATGAAAACAGAGTAACTATCTCTGTTTATGTGGAACTGTATGCACCACTAGAATTTAATGTCTTTGTTTGAAAGGATGATGTTTTCCACTGAAATCTGAAAACACCAAACACACTTTAAATACTCTGACAATTTCTAAAGTATCTGGTCTCTGGAGCACAATTCAGGAGCCTGTATTTGATGTTTAGGATTTCTACATTTACAAAAAACAGTGAAATTCAAACAGTTGTAGCCATGGGACTACATCTTGCTAGTGACTGGTCACATATCCCTGATCTAGATGCAGGAGTTGAATGAACCACAAGCAAGAGATCTACTCTTTGAAAGGAACAAGGGGTGCTCACTCATCTCCACAAATGAGGATGTGGAAGCCACCTTTTATGTAATCATTACAAAGAATAGTTTCATATTTAATCTCTGAGTAGCTATTGTTACTCAGAGATTGAAGACAGATTATATTTAAATATCCTTTGGAGAACCTTCTATTTCTCCACTGATGACAGAAGAGGCCTGGGAACCAAACTTAGACCAGGCAACCAAAATTAACATGACCAAGTCATGCAAGCAAACTCTGGCTTTTTGTTTGTATTCTGAATTTTAAAAGGTGAATAATAAGTGTGCACTGGTGTTATGAATTCATGGATGAACTAATATTTGTTTTATTAGGATAAGGCTATTCATTACTGACAATTATGTTTGCAAGGAAAACTGAAAATTAGATGTGGGCTGTATGCATTTTTTAATGCCATGTCATTTATTTAAACATATTAGAAATAGCAGGACATTTTGGAGGTCTAATGTCGCATTTTCTACACTGCTTTTCATCTCCAGTTACACTATATTAGGACATTAATTGAAGCAAAACACACTAAAAAAGAATCATCATTTTTTTCTATTAATTTAATAATAAGCCAAAGTTACCATCTGAATTCCATAAAAGGTTTGAAGTTCTGTTTAAATGGTGCTGCATATTGTATACATTTTACCTGTCTCTGTATTTTCAGATGGAACGATAAATTCCCAAGCATGCAAGAAAAAAGGAAGTTTTAAGTATTAGAGCAAACCACCTGGCAGCACTGTCTTTAATAAACACAACCTAGAAACATCTTAGCTGTAAACAAATCTTGATATTCTTTCTTAAATGAAACAGAAACTGGTTTTTATTATCATTATATCATATATCATGGCAGTGGTTAGAAATATTGCATCTCATGTAAACTACTAATCATCTGAATTTAAACTTGGATAGTTTCTAATGTGTAACATCTAAGTAGCTCAATTCTCTGGTATCACAAATACTGATATTTTACTTATATAAATCAAGCCTTCATTCCCCAGATAGCCAGTATCTCTATGTGGATTTACATGAATGATTCTGTTCAGAAGGTTTTTTATTCCACATACTAAAATATTCTTCAAACTAAGTAAGATATTTAGTCCATTTAAGTTTATTTAAGACTGCATGAGTTACGTGTGCGTGTCATCCCTTCATGACCCTTGAAAATGAAGGTTTCAAAAGAATAGTTAGATATTAGGAAAGGCTCCAGGATCACTGTAGCACGGCGCTAAGTTCCTTGCATCTTTCTCTGAGCAGGCACACTGCAACCATTACTCCTGTTGACTGAACTACAACACATTTCTGTGCTGCAAATTCTATGGATCTACTGCAAGAAGTCTCTTCTCTGTGGTGACCAGAGACAGGACCCAAGAGAATGACCTGAAGTTGTGTCAGGGGAGGTTTAGGTTGGACATCAGAAAAACATTTTTCACCCGGAGGGTGTTTGGGCACTGGAACAGGCTCCCCAGGGAACAGATCACAGCACCAGCCTGACAGAGTTCAGGAAGTGTTTGGACAAAGCTCTCAGGCACATGGTGTGACTCTTGGGGATGGTCCTATGCAGGGCCAGGACGTGGACTTGATGATTCTTGTGGGTCCCTCCCAACTCAGCATATTCTGTGATACCCTGAAAAGAAGTCCACTGCCTCTAAGCTTTAGCTTCCTTCTGAGCAAAGGAATTTTCTATCTTCTCTGATACTGTGGATTCCTTGTTTAGCAAAATTTCTCTAATGACATTCTAAGCTTCTAAAATGTTCCCTCTGCTGAGCAACCTGTTAAAGAGAACTTAGCCTTTGTCCCATACAATTCACCTTCACTCAGTTTTCAGCATTCATGGCTTAACAAAATGGCAGCCTGGTCCTCTGTTGCAACTTTTTAACAGGACATATCAAGAACTAATGAGATAAAAAATAGATTAGTATGATACAGTTATTTAGAATTAAAGGCAGGAAAAACTAGTTAGGTCATTAATCTGGTTATTTTTTGCATATCAAATATATTCTGCATATACAGTTCACAAATTACTCTGTGACTAAGAATAATTTCTGCTTTGTCTCAATTTTATTCAAACGTACTCAATCTTGAAATTAAAATACCTAGAGATGGAGAATTCAATGCTTTTCTCTGCATTATTATCCCAGTTCATTCCAGTGTTTAAGCAATCTTGTTGATGGAAAAGTACTTTATTTCCAATCCATCTAAACTGAATTGGCTCTTGCTAAGATTTCTCAACTAGTTTAAAGAGCTCTTTAGTTCACAGTAGTTTCTCCCTGTGGAGACCCACTGTCATCAAGAACCTCATCTTCTCTTCTTTTTAATGAGCTGAAACAGCCTGAGCACTCTAAGATATTTATTGCAAGACATCTTCTCTTGTCCTGTATTCCTGTGTGTCTCCCCTCTTCACACCCTCCAAATGTCAAGTGCTATTTAAAAATGGTGACATNCCACACATATATATACACGTATGTACTAAGACACATACATATACGTGCATCACTATCATTTATTTTGAACTCCAAGTTTTACCTTCATCTTAGTTGCAGTAAATTTCCTTTCAAGAACTTCAGTTTTCATTGAAGCACATCCTCCTCTGGTCTACATGTGTGAAACTAGTGTAATTATCTTAAAGACATTCATTTTTCTGTTAAGTTTCATGATAATTATAAAATTATTGGTAGATACACTCACCATCTCACTATAACTAACACTGTTACTTTCTTGATTTAGCAATTAAAATCATCAATTTTTTTTCTTGTATTTGTTGAAAAGCAATAATTAAAATCTCCTCTAGGCACTTTCAATGTATGTCTGTATATACTGATTTCTACTTTTTCTGCACTGATTTTTTCATGACTTGTATTTTCTTAGCTAATTTTTAAGTTATTTTTGTGGGTTTGTGTTTGAGGAAATTATTTATTTGGTTAGAATCCTCTGTGCAAGCATTTCACCTCTTTCTGGGAATGCAAAATCTAAGTAGTTTTATACCTAGTTTTATTTCATACCTTTGATTTTAAAATCTAGATGTCCTCAATGTCTTGGTTTTCAATAACTATTTGGTCAAGGTGGCTAAGTTACTATAATAACGTTTTGCTTTTGCAATCAAGACTGTCATGTGCTACCCATTTTTTGTTTATCCTACTTTTTTATGTAAAGTCACCACATGAACCAATTTTATCTTTGAGAACCAATGTTTCAATTATGTTCTCAAACCACGAGGTCATGAATTTGCTTTGGCTTAGTAATTATTTGGTAAAGAAACCTGGCAACTACTATCTCCAGAAATGACTGGTCCCTACTTTTATTAGCAATATTTACTTACTACATTTTTAACATCTTCAAATCTTCCATAATGACAATTCTTTGTAAAATCTCTGACCTTTACAACTTGAAAGACAACATCATATATTTACAAATCTAGTTCTATGGATCTCCAACAGACACTTTTTGCTATTTTAATATTCTTCTATTTTCAATTTATCAGAACTTCTTTCATAAGTGCTAATCCTTACTATCTACCTGCCTGCTACTCCATTTACCACTACTATTCACTTTCTTTCTCTGAATAAGCCATATGATCTTATACTTGTGGAAGATATTCACAATAACTAACTTGTTGCTATCTGTATAAAACCCAGTTTAATACATTAAATAAAAACTTCTCCAGTTAGTTTTCCTGTCTTAACCTGAGTACATAAATAATTAAATATCACTATGATATTTCTTGTCACTTACAGCTTCCTGAGCTATAGCATTCTTTGCTTGGTCCTTATTACTTACAGCATCATTTCAAATTCAGACCATTCATTCTTCATCTTTTTTTCCCTAGGGTATGTAACTGACTCACTTGTGGGAACATTAAAAAAAAAAGTTAGCGTTAAGTAAACAGCCCAGGCAATTCTCCATGGTTGGTATTTCTCATGAATGCCCTGACAATCCTCTTATCTTTGACAGACTTTAGACTGTTCAATTTATTAGAACTGTGTTTTGTTTGAGTTTGGGGATTTTTTAAATAAACTCTCCCTTTCCTGGTAGAGGACAGCCACATTACAGACAGGCAAAAAACCTCAGAGATTCTCTGAGAATTAATATCAAGTTAGGTAATATATATAGCCACTATCAAGATAAATAATACATATATTTATTAAATGCTAACTGAAATATTCTTAGAACTGAAAGTTGTAAAATTAGCCTCTAGAGGCACAGTCTTTAGAGTTTGTTTATATTTTACATAATCCACCAGGGGGAGTTCTAAGAATGAAATAGAAATATTGACAACAAACATGAACTCTTCGAAAAAGATAATTTAAATATGCAACTGCCATGACTTACACTTTTTGTTGAGCACTAAAGTTTTCAGTTAAGTTTATGACAAGAAATTGAGAGTTTAGTAACTATGGATTCATATTGAAGTTGAAAATTCTAGTGTTCCAAATCAATGACATAGGGGAGAATGAAACACGGCTACTTGATATTAAGTTTAATCTTCAGTGGCATGACTATTTTTAAGTAATTATTGAAGTAGATTATATTTAACCTTGCATCAATTGTCAGTCTTCTATTATGGGCACTTCAGTTGTACAGAATATCCTTCTAAACTGTGGTTTTAGTAACATCAGTGTTAAGTGATAGATTTTCCAACTTTTTCATCCCACAGATGAGCTCCAAAATAGATCCACACAATTCTCTGCATCTTTCTCTCAGCAATGTTTCCCTTATGGAGGACACTCAGATTATACCAATATGCACAACCCTGTAAAACACACTGGCTAAACAGGTTAACATCAGGTGTGATGTTAATACGGCACCATTTTGAACAAATAATTTCAGGGCTTGCAGGCAAAGAAACAGTATAAGAAGAGTCATGAAGGAATATGCAATATCCTTTAAAAAGTTGAAATAATCTTAATAGGGTCATTCTAGAAGTATATTTGTTTGTCCGCTGGTATAAACAAGCATTAGCTTTAATGACTCTAATGAAATTATATCCATTTAAATTACATTATTTTTTGCTACTCTAAATACTTTTTAAAGTACTAGATGTGATAATGATCTTAAAATCAAGTAAAGCTATTTCCTTCTAAGAAGCAATTGATTCATCTTCATTTGAAGCATATTTTAATTTCTAAAGTAATCCAGAAGCAGTCATCTTCAGACAGGCTTTTGGAAATGCAATCCCAAAAGATCAGAATTTACTTAAAGGACTCACTTAAACAATGAGATTTTTTTCTTCTTCCCATCTTTCCTCCCTTCTTTTCTTTCTTTTATTTTTTTGAGCCATTCATCTTATTCCGCAGAACAGTTGTTCTTTACTGCTAGGCTGCAAGTACACTGGATACCACAAAAGTGGGGTCACATACATAAAGTAAAAAGACAAGTCTGATCATGAAAAAAGAAAAAGCATCTCCAGATTCCAAATGCTCATGGGAAGGAGGATCAGCTACAATTGCTAATTGAAAAAAGTATTCTCTACCTAGGGGAATGCTGAATTCATAGAAGTTTCCCATTCCCTAGAAAATTTCAACACTTGAAACAATAATTACTGCTTTCATTCAATGTCAGCATTGGTTACATCTTCAGAAAATTTGGAAAACATTTTTATGAAGGTTTTAAGTGATGAGGTCAACCAGTTTCTTATTTCCATTTGGAAACTAACAAACTTCTTGGTTGTACTGATTTTTGGCAGGGATAGAACTATATTTCTTCATAGTATTTAGTATGGGAGTATTTTTGCATTTATGCTGAAGCTACATTGTATATGGGATGTTTTTGCTATTGCTGAGCAGTGCTTACAAAGCATCAGGGCCTTGGTAATTATAACTAAATTACATTGAACCTGACAACTATAATTACATATAATACAGCTTATGTATTATATATGTACATAATTACCTATTTATATATTATATATATAAACACTTATGAGTGAACAGCATACCTGAACAGTGAAGCTAACATACAGTGTTATTTCCAGTTATCCTTTTTGATTTCACCATATTTACCACCTCTCCAGCTTAATTTCTAGGCTTCCATTATGTATTCTCTGTGTAGAACAGAATTACTACTGACAAATATTAAGGGTGTGTCCACTTTAAGTGACCAAGAGGTAAAACCCATCAGGTATGAAAAGATAGTAAAGCATGGAAATCAAAGAGGAGGGAAGGAGGAAGGAAAGAAGGAAGGAAAGTAA